>CM033471.1:221852328-222006366 GCA_019447015.1 Hymenochirus boettgeri | reverse complement strand
TACCGATAACGGTCGTTATTTACCGATAACGACCGTTATCGGTAAATAACGGTCGTTATCGGTAAATAACGACCGTTATCGGTAAATAACGACCGTTATCGGTAAAACCCCGGTCGTTATTTTACGATAACGGTCGGTATTTTACGATAACGATAACGATTTTTTATAAATAGGGCCCATAGTGTGGATACAATGGTATCTGGGCTTTTTCAGTACTGTGTGTACCTAGCTTAAGCCTCAATGCACCATCACCTTGCATTCAGAAGGTCCCTTACACCTGGCTGTGATATGCTAATTGGGATTTTCCAGAGTACATAATTGCCAACAGATTCTTGTACAAGTCATTCTGAATTACATAGTAACATAGTAATAAGTGTTGAATAAAGACATACGTCCATCAAGTCCAACCTATTCACCCTCTTGATATATATATTTTTTTTTTTAACCCACCTAACAGTTGATCCGAGGAAGGCAAAAAAAAACAGCTAAAAAGGGGGAAAAAATCCTTCCTGACTCCAAACGGCAATCGGAATGTATCCCTGGATCAACCAGATCTATATGCATTAATACCACAGTAATTCTCAATATTTTTTAGTTTTAGAAACTTACAGGCCTTTTTTAAAGCTATTCATGAACTTGCCATTACCACATCTGCCGGAAGACGTTCCACAATTTCACTGTTCTCACTGTAAAGAACCCTTCCTAACCTGAAGATGAAACTTCTTTTCTTCCAACCTTAGAGGATGTCCACGTGTCTCTGATATGACCTATTAGTGAACAATGCACCAGAGAGTTCATTGTATGGCCCATTAATATATTTGTATAAGGTAATCAGTCCCCACGCAAATGTCGCTTCTCCAATGTAAACAGCCCTACTTGTCTAATCTGCCTGCATATTCGAGCCCCCCCATTCCCCTTATTAATTTAGTTGCCCTTCACCGAACTGCCTCAATTTCCAAGATTCCCTTTTGTATGGGATTCCAAAACTGCACCGCGTATTCCAAATGAGGCCTTACCAGTGCCTTGTAAAGAGGAGAAAATATTTTTCTCTCTTGAATCTATTCCCCCTTTTATACAAGACAATATATTGCTAGCTCTAGCCGTTGCTACCTGGCATTGTTTGCTACAGCTCAGTCTACCGAAACCCCCAAATCTTTTTCCATTACAGATGCACTTAACACAGAGTTATTTATGGTGTAGGTGTATCTGTTGTATTCAATTAGATCAACTGGACTTGAAATGTAGTTCTTGAAGACGTTTCGCTAGTCATCCGACTGGCTTTCTCAATTCAGAATGACTTGTACAGAATCTGTGGCAATTATGTACCCTGGAAAATCCCAATTAGCATATCACAGCATAATTGGGATTTTCCAGGGTACATAATTGCCACAGATTCTTGTACGTCATTCTGAATTGAGAAAGCCAGTCGGTGACTAGCGAAACGTCTTCAAGAACTACATTTCAAGTCCAGTTGATCTAATTGAATACACAGATATACCATGACCTGGATGAATGAGAACCTTCACAAGCATATGGTGTAGGTGGCACAGGGATTTTAATCCCAATGCATCACCTTTCATTTATCAACATTGAATCTCATCTGCCATTCTGCTGCCCATTTTGATAATCTATCTAGGTCTGCTTGCAGCACTTGTACATCATTGGAAGTTTCCAAGCTCTGCATAGTTTAGTGTCATCAGCAAATACTGAGACCTTGCTCTCAATGCCCTCTTCTAAGTCATTTATAAACAGATTAAACAGAAGCGGCCCCAGTACAGAACCCTGAGGCACTCCGCTTAGAACTTTAGCCCACATAGATGTAGCTCCATTAACCACCACTCTCTGTTTGCGGTCCATAACCAGTTCTCTATCCATGAACAAATGTTTTTCTTCAAGGCCAACAGTCCTCAGTTTATACATTAGTCGCCTATGTGGCACAGTATCAAAGCTTTTGCAAAATCCAAATATACCACATCCACTGCTGTGCCTGAATCTAGCTTCTTACTCACTTCCTCATAAAAACCAATTAAATTTGTCTGGCATGATCTATTTCTCATAAATCCATGCTGACTACTACTAATAAGATAATCCTGGAACAAAGTCAAGGATATGATCCCTTAACAAGGTTTCCATCACCTTCCCTACCACTGATGTTAGGCTTCAGGTCTATAGTTTCCAGGCTGTGAACGACTACCTTTTTTGAATATTGGTATTACATTGGCTTTTTTCCAATCCAGCGGCACATCCCAGACAAAAGCGAATCTGAAAAGATGAGAAACAGTGGTCTAGATAGAACTGAACTAAGCTCTTTAAAATCCGAGGATGTAATCCATCTGGTCCTGGCGCTTTATTGATATTAACCTTGTCTAATTGTTTCCGTACCATATCCTCTGTTATCCAATGTGAAACTCTTCATTTCTTCCCTGCTATTATTACAATCCCTACTGTAAGGACAGGATTCTCAACAGTAAAAACCGATGTAAAAAAACGTTTAGCAGATTAGCCTTTTCGGCATCCTCTACTACCACCTCAGCTCCATTATTTAATGTCCCACATTCTCACGTCCTCATCTTTTTACCATTTATATACTAAAAAACATTTTGGGGTTGGACTTGCTTTGTTCGGCAATCCGTATTTCATTTTCTATTTTAGCTAGTTTAATTACTTTCTGTACTCTTTATTACAGCTTTTGTACTCCCTGTAAGCCTGTTCTGTGCCTTCTGTTTTCAAAATTTTAAAAGCCTTTTTTTTTTTTTTCCATCTCCCTTTTTACCTGAGCATTAAGCCATGCAGGACTGGATCTAATTTTTTTACACTTGTTACCTAAAGGTACCGATTTAGAAATGTAATAGTTTAATATCCCTTTAAAAGTGGTCCACATCTGCTCAGTATCTTTACCTGAAACATTTCCCCCCCAGTCTATGAGCAGGAGCGATTCCTTTAACAGCATAAAATTAGCTTTCCTAAAGTAAAAGTTTTTGTTAAGCCAGTGCACTTTAGTTTTTGCAACCTATATTAAATGACCCTATATCATGGTCACTACTCCCTAAGCTTCCCATTACCCTCATCTCCAAAATGCGCTCAGGTTTTTAGATATCACCAGATCCAACAACGCATTCTGTCTAGTAGGAACTTCTACCATCTGTGAAAAAAAATGCTATATAGGAATTTAAGAACTTTATACCTTTTGAGGTGCTGGCAGTTCCCTACTACTCCAATCTATGTCAGGATAGTTATCCCCCATGACCCATGACCAAACATGCCCCATACCAGCATCCTTCGCCAACTGCTATGGAGATTCATTTCCACCTCCTCCCCGGCATTTGGCGGCTTTTAACATACCCAACAATTAATTACCTACCTTCTTGCTTCCTGTACCAGTTCCACCCATACATGTTTCTGTGCCGTATCGTTTACTCCCCCCATCTATTCCATCTTTTAAATTTGGCTTCAATTCCTGTTTAACAATACATACATACTTCTCCTCATCTTTCTTATTAACTCTGTCATGTCTAAATAAGGAGTATCCTTCAATATTTACTGTCGCAGTCGTGTGAATCATTAAGCCATGATTCTGCTATACCAATACTCATACCTTTCCTTTATAAGCTATTATTTCAAGTTTTTACGATAACGATAACGATTTTTTATAAATAGGGCCCATAGTGTGGATACAATGGTATCTGGGCTTTTTCAGTACTGTGTGTACCTAGCTTAAGCCTCAATGCACCATCACCTTGCATTCAGAAGGTCCCTTACACCTGGCTGTGATATGCTAATTGGGATTTTCCAGAGTACATAATTGCCAACAGATTCTTGTACAAGTCATTCTGAATTACATAGTAACATAGTAATTAAGGTTGAATAAAGACATACGTCCATCAAGTCCAACCTATTCACCCTCTTGATATATATATTTTTTTTTTTAACCCTACCTAACAGTTGATCCAGAGGAAGGCAAAAAAAAACAGCTAAAAAGGGGGAAAAAATTCCTTCCTGACTCCAAACGGCAATCGGAATGTATCCCTGGATCAACCAGATCTATATGCATTAATACCAGTAATTCTCAATATTTTTTAGTTTTAGAAACTTATCCAGGCCTTTTTTAAAGCTATTCAATGAACTTGCCATTACCACATCTGCCGGAAGACAGTTCCACAATTTCACTGTTCTCACTGTAAAGAAACCCTTCCTAACCTGAAGATGAAACTTCTTTTCTTCCAACCTTAGAGGATGTCCACGTGTCCTCTGATATGACCTATTAGTGAACAATGCACCAGAGAGTTCATTGTATGGCCCATTAATATATTTGTATAAGGTAATCATGTCCCCACGCAAATGTCGCTTCTCCAATGTAAACAGCCCTAACTTGTCTAATCTGCCTGCATATTCGAGCCCCCCCATTCCCCTTATTAATTTAGTTGCCCTTCACCGAACTGCCTCAATTTCCAAGATGTCCCTTTTGTATATGGGATTCCAAAACTGCACCGCGTATTCCAAATGAGGCCTTACCAGTGCCTTGTAAAGAGGGAGAATAATATTTTTCTCTCTTGAATCTATTCCCCACAAGACAATAATTGCTAGCTCTAGCCGTTGCTACCTGGCATTGTTTGCTACAGCTCAGTCTACCAGAACCCCCAAATCTTTTTCCATTACAGATGCACTTAACACAGAGTTATTTATGGTGTAGGTGTATCTGTTGTATTCAATTAGATCAACTGGACTTGAAATGTAGTTCTTGAAGACGTTTCGCTAGTCATCCGACTGGCTTTCTCAATTCAGAATGACTTGTACAAGAATCTGTGGCAATTATGTACCCTGGAAAATCCCAATTAGCATATAACATCACATAGCATAATTGGGATTTTCCAGGGTACATAATTGCCACAGATTCTTGTACAAGTCATTCTGAATTGAGAAAGCCAGTCGGATGACTAGCGAAACGTCTTCAAGAACTACATTTCAAGTCCAGTTGATCTAATTGAATACAACAGATATACCATGACCTGGATGAATGAGAACCTTCACAAGCATATGGTGTAGGTGGCACAGGGATTATTAAATCCCAAATGCATCACCTTTCATTTATCAACATTGAATCTCATCTGCCATTCTGCTGCCCATTTTGATAATCTATCTAGGTCTGCTTGCAGCACTTGTACATCATTGGAAGTTTCCAAAGCTCTGCATAGTTTAGTGTCATCAGCAAATACTGAGACCTTGCTCTCAATGCCCTCTTCTAAGTCATTTATAAACAGATTAAACAGAAGCGGCCCCAGTACAGAACCCTGAGGCACTCCGCTTAGAACTTTAGCCCACATAGATGTAGCTCCATTAACCACCACTCTCTGTTTGCGGTCCAATAACCAGTTCTCTATCCATGAACAAATGTTTTCTTCAAGGCCAACAGTCCTCAGTTTATACATTAGTCGCCTATGTGGCACAGTATCAAAAGCTTTTGCAAAATCCAAATATACCACATCCACTGCTGTGCCTGAATCTAGCTTCTTACTCACTTCCTCATAAAAACCAATTAAATTCGTCTGCATGATCTATTTCTCAATAAATCCATGCTGACTACTACTAATAAGATGATCCCTGAAACAAAGTCAAGGATTAGTAATCCCTTAACAAGGTTTCCATCACCTTCCCTACCACTGATGTTAGGCTTACAGGTCTATAGTTTCCAGGCTGTGAACGACTTACTTTTTTGAATATTGGTATTACATTGGCTTTTTTCCAATCCAGCGGCACATCCCCAGACAAAAGCGAATCTGAAAAGATGAGAAACAGTGGTCTAGATAGAACTGAACTAAGCTCTTTTAAAATCCGAGGATGTAATCCATCTGGTCCTGGCGCTTTATTGATATTAACCTTGTCTAATTGTTTCCGTACCATATCCTCTGTTATCCAATGTGAAAACTCTTCATTTCTTCCCTGCATATTATTACAATCCCTACTGTAAGGACAAGGATTCTCAACAGTAAAAACCGATGTAAAAAAACGTTTAGCAGATTAGCCTTTTCGGCATCCTCTACTACCACCTCAGCTCCATTATTTAATGGTCCCACATTCTCAGTCCTCATCTTTTTACCATTTATATACTTAAAAAACATTTTGGGGTTGGACTTGCTTTGTTCGGCAATCCGTATTTCATTTTCTATTTTAGCTAGTTTAATTACTTTCTTGTACTCTTTATTACAGCTTTTGTACTCCCTGTAAGCCTGTTCTGTGCCTTCTGTTTTCAAAATTTTAAAAGCCTTTTTTTTTTTTTTCCATCTCCCTTTTTACCTGAGCATTAAGCCATGCAGGACTGGATCTAATTTTTTTACACTTGTTACCTAAAGGTACCGATTTAGAAATGTAATAGTTTAATATCCCTTTAAAAGTGGTCCACATCTGCTCAGTATCTTTACCTGAAACAGTTCCCCCCAGTCTATGAGCAGGAGCGATTCCTTTAACAGCATAAAATTAGCTTTCCTAAAGTTAAAAGTTTTTGTTAAGCCAGTGCACTTTAGTTTTTGCAACCTATATTAAATGACCCTATATCATGGTCACTACTCCCTAAGCTTCCCATTACCCTCATCTCCAAAATGCGCTCAGGGTTATTAGATATCACCAGATCCAACAACGCATTCTGTCTAGTAGGAACTTCTACCATCTGTGAAAGAAAATGCTCTTTATATAGTAAATTTAAGAAACTTTATGACTTTTGAGGTGCTGGCATTCCCTTACTCCAATCTATGTCAGGATAGTTAAAATCCCCCATGACCAGAACATGCCCCATACCAGCATCCTTCGCCAACTGCCATATGGAGATTCATTTCCACCTCCTCCCCGGCATTTGGCGGCTTTTAACATACTCCAACAATTAATTTACCTACCTTCTTGCTTCTGTACACAGTTCCACCCATAATTTTCTGCCGTATCGTTTACTCCCCCATCTATTCCATCTTTAAATTTGGCTTCAATTCCTGTTTTAACATAATACATACTTCTCCTCCTTTCTTATAACTCTGTCATGTCTAAATAAGGAGTATCCTTCAATATTTACTGTCCAGTCGTGTGGAATCATTAAGCCATGATTCTGCTATACCAATTACATCATAACCTTTCCTTTAAAGCTATTATTTCAAGTTTGCCGGTTTTTCCAGCCAGACTTCTTGCCATATGTAAACATACATTTTAGATTATCAATTGATTTACTTCCATACATGGTCGTACATGCCTCCTTATCCTCTATGCTTCCCCCCTCCCTTTCTCCTCCCTCCGTTGTGTTAATAGCCCCCTGATCCCTAACTTCTCTATCTACCCCTGTGTAGTTCAACGTTCCCTCCCCCCCCATACCTAGTTTAAAATCTCCTCCAACCCCCTAGCCATCTTCTCCCCAAAGAAACAAGTCAGATGACTAGCGAAACGTCTTCAAGAACTAAACTTTAAGTCCATTTGATCTATCTGTATTACAACACATACGTCAGGTACACCATCAACTTGTTTATGAGCCCCTTTAAGTAAAAGGTTTAGTAATTCATTGTTCTGCTGACCTATTGCATTCTGGGAGTTACTGTGTAATAATCCTTTTTACACAATGAAAATAAAAGTAAAATAAAGCTTTACTTAACAAAAGTTTGCCTTCGCTGTTCCCATCTTTTCCCCTCTCTTGATCCTTTGGTGATGAAGCCTGTTGGCCCATTGCAAACTGGAAGAGGGCCTGAGCAGCGAAGGAAAGTTTAAGTGACAATAATATTAAAACACAGAGAGATATAAGACTTACCTGAAACGATGCTGCAGCCAGGGTAGCTGTTGTAGTTGCAATTATTTGGAATACAGTGTGTTGGACATCTGTGCTTTAGGTCCACAGGCACGAGCATTAATATGGTTGAGACACCTGCATTATGTTTGCTTCTCCATAAAAACATCTGTTTTGAGACAGCTAATATCTTTCTTTTTTTAGTGGTAATATCAGAATAAATATTAAAAGAAACCATATGGCAGCCTATATTTACTGCCCCTTTACAGTAACAGACAAATACAAATGCTCGTGTCCATGATGATTTAATATCGCTTTGTGCTTGGGACAAAATCCATTTTGGACTAATCACTGTGTAGAATGGCGGTAAAAAATTCATGCTAAGGCGGATTGTTGGTAGTCAATCTCAACCGGAGCAATGAACGGGACCAGAACTGTGGATGCCCTTGTGCAATATTTGGCCAAAATGGCCTTTCGTCTACTGTTTATCTGGGTGAACAAATAGGGTGAAAAACATAGAGCAAATGTCTCATAAAAAACCCAAGATTTATCTGAACCTTTATTTATTTGAACCATAGATGACTGAAGTGGAGAGACACAGAATAGGGAAGATAAGAAAGGTTCCTTGGAACAGAGCAAAACCACTGTAGCAGTGGATGTTCTCCAATAAATAGCACACATATTTTATGGCATGGCAGAATCTGCCATGCCATATGTTATGTATGTATGTATGTATATGCATATGTTTATTTATATAGCGCCACTTGGGGACGCAGCGCTGTACAGTATAAAATACCATAAATTCATACAAGGGGGATACTACATAGATTGTTTCGTACATAAATATATAACTTACATAAATAGAAGTGCTAGGCTTTGCCACAAGAGGTAGGAGGTCCCTGCCCCGTAGAGCTTACAATCTAGTTAGGTGGGTACACACAATATAATGGAATGGGTATAAGGGCTGGAGCGACACGTATGCAGTGCAAATAAAACAATCGAATACTGTGCTGGTTACCGATATGTAGGAGGTAAGGGTAGATTTACACTGCTAATTGAGGTTTCTTGACGTAAAATTCCAGAGGATGGGGCTACAAGAGAAAAAGTGTTAAGGGTGAGAGGAAGCAGTAACGAGTGGGGGGGTCTGTACAGGAGCTGGTTCTGCGATGACGGAGGGTACGGGCAGAACATATGGGGAGACTAGAGAGGAAATATAAGGAGGAGCAGCAGAGCGAAGGGATTTAAATGTTAGGAGAAGGATTTTGTATGTAATGAGCTGGAGCTGTTTAACGGGGAGCCAGGTTGTTGTCCGGTACAAGATTTGGGATCCGGTTTATTAAAGAGCAAAACATACGTGTGGCAGAGTTAAGTATAACTGAAGGGGAGAGAGGTGGGAAACAGGAAGACCAGAAAGTAGTAGTTGCAATAGTCAGGCGCGATAGACGAGAGCATGCATAAGCATAGCGGTGGTTGGGAGAGAAAGGAACCTGCGGATTTTTGCTATATTGCGAAGGAAGCGGCAGGTTTTCGCAACATATTTGGTGGTATGTGGTTAGAAAAGGAGAGAAAAAAGTGAAAAATTACCCCTAGCAGCGAGCAGCTTGGATAGGGGAAAGGGGGTATTGTCAACGGAGATGGAGAAAGATGGGACAGGACCAAGTTTTAGGTGAGAAAAATGATCAGTTCAGTTTTAGAAAGATTTAATTTGAGGCAGCGTTGAGACATCCAGGAGGAGATGGCAAGGAGGCAGTCAGTGACACGTGATTGGATGTCAGGAGTTAGCGTAGGGGTGGACAATACAATTGTGTATCGTCTGCATAAATATATTTGAAGCCAAAAGAGGTAATAAGTTCTCCCAAGGAAGGCTAAGGAGGCAAAGGACACTAAAACTTTGTGGGATTTGTTTTTCAGCATCTCCTATAATTATTCATTTTAGTTGTACATACTTTTATACCTGTATTGCACAGGTTCGTAGGAATCACCTTTTAAAGGGCATGTCCACCCCCAAACTATAATCCCCCCCAGTAATGGCCCCATCATGTAGTGTACTAAAATCCTTACCTCACTTCCCAGCTCCATATGGTTCTCCTGTAGTCCCCCCCAAATCCCAAAAACTACCCACCAGAGGATAGCAAGTCCATATAGGACTCTGCCTCCTACCTGGCCTCCGGGAGAAGTTTGGCATGCGTACTGCAGCACCTTCTCCCCCTCCCTCTCCCTCCCGATTAGGATTCCCTCCCCCTAGCATACAACCCTTTCGTTATCATTCCCCCTGTCCCCCCAGCCCCAACCGCTAAATTTTTTATTTAGAAAGTGTCCCAAACTTTACTTACCTTCTCCTCTGAACTCCCGGCAGCCGCTGTCTGATTGGCTGCCGCTCAGCCAATCACAGACGGACCCTGCCGTCCCCCCCTCTGCTTGTATTTTCTGCAAGCAGAGGGCCTGGCAGTGCAGCGGAGGAAAGAGGAAGGAAAAAGTAAAGTTTGGGGCACTTTCTAAAATAACAATATAGCGGTTGGGGCTGGGGGACAGGGGGAATAATATATCAAAAAAATTTTTCAAGGGTGGACATACCTTTAAGCTGACCTGCAATGCTCAGCTGGGGCTTTTTTGCCATTCAGTTGGGCATCCTGAACTGACAGTGCCCGAGACGGTCATTCGTCTCACAGTCGTACGTTTGATCGCACGTCTTGTACAGGACTTTAGACTGCTCTGTAACCCCCAAGTCTTAAATATTAAAGACATTCCTCCCAAGTGCCCTGTTTCATTTTCCCACTACCCAGGGAGCATTTCCTGTGACACGTTTTTTATGTGAGCAATTTATTTGCCCAAGGTGCATTTTAGGAGGTAAAGTTTGCAGAATGCTTTGAAAATTGAAGTTAGTTACGCATAAAGTTGTTTTTGTTATAACTGGCTTTCAAATAAAAATCTCTGCTCTCTTCATCCTCCAGAAACCAGGAACCATCTGGGTTTGGATTCCCTTGTCCAAAATCACTCTGTGTTTTCTTTATAGAACTACAGTATATCTTCCAAATTGCTCAACAAGTCAACGTATTTGCATACCTGGGGAATTTCAATGTGAGCTATACTATGCTCTGTATTGTCATAATGACATGGAACAGATTTTTAGTTGTCTCGAGAAACTTAATAAATCACTCCAGCAATTTAAATTTAAGTTGCGTCAAGTCCTTACAGTAGCTCAAACTTATATTATACTTATCATGTCATATCTTCTGGGGAAGAACATCTGAGGATTACACTGAAAGGCGGCTACCTACAGTCGATTGACTTAGCGTTTTTATTACAGGTTTTTAGTTTTGTTGTGTTTGTGTGTGTATCAATTTTTTGTTAAATTACTACCTGATTCCTATTGCTACATTGCAGATTAAATGTATTTCTGATTTCTGTAGTTACTCCAATAGTCATCTGAGCATTAGTGTAAAGTTGTCCTTTAATGAACGCCATGCAAAAGACTTTCTTTTATTTAAAGAAAGATCTTCAAGGATATAGTAGTCTGCAAATATCGTTTGTGTCAGCATCTTCAATGGTACGACACATAGACAATGGACTAACCTCTGTGACAGAGATTGGGGGAAGCAAAAGGTCTGAAGGAAAAGATTTATGACGGTACCTCATTGCTTTTATGACTTACTCCATTTACACAGCAAGGGGTTTCCTATTGGAGTCACTTTTTTAAATAGTGATGGATCAAAGGGTGGACAGGTCTTCTGAGATGTGTGGCAAAGAAGATATGGAACTAAAAAAAAAACCTTGGAGGGGCATAAAATTCTGGTTCCCATCTCTTTTTCACAAATCGTTGATCAAGGTGTCTGACAGGCAGTCAAATCATTCCAGTGATTGACAGGGTGAGTTGAAGGCAGGTTCCATATGAACCTGCAATGACCAGAAAGTTCAGGAAGTCGCTCTGACTTTGTGGATCGAAGGAGGAGCCACCATAAGAGTCGTTGGGGCTTTGAAATGGAGACATAGGGCAGTTCCTTGCCTCAGGTTCAGCTTTCCAGGAGGTCTATGGACCTGCATGCCTCCTGCTGTGGACACATGCTCCCTTTGTAGAGAAACCACCCTAAACTCTTTGGAGGTCTTTCATCTTCTCATATATGAAAGAACACCTCTCTTACTATTGTATCAAACCAAAAACAAAGGTTTGCAAGAAGTGTGTCCCATCCTGTTTTGATGCGACTTGTTTGAGTAACCCACCATACATAAACTACACGCCTAGTTAAAGGCTTGTTGCTACCTATCATTTTATAGCCTGTAACATTTTTTGCAAAATGTTTTAAACTGTATACTAAATGGGAGGGTTTTTTTTTCCTTGCTATGCTATGGTTTGACTTGTGCCCCTAGGTACTGAACGATAACTACCAGAATCCCCTGTTTTACAGCATATACACAAGGCATATTAACATTTCCCCACCAAATCTATAATTTTATGGATGTTAGAAGGTAGTATTCCCAAAAAAAAAAAATAGCCTTGGAATTTCAGTACTGCATACTTGCAGCTCTCTATCTCCCAGTCTGACTTCACATAATAATAATTGTTATTTGCGGTAGATATGCCTTTAACATTTCCTGATGTGATAGGTAGCCATTGCTACCTTTGTGGAGTTTTGGTTATGTTCCACATTGTTACCATGTCATCTTCCATTGTCATAAGCCGGTACTGTGAGTAAAATGGCCCACAATGCAATCACATGATACTTGTTATTATATTAATTTATCTAACATGGGGGGGATTTTGTCAGATGAATATTACAGATGATTCACTAGGGGATGGGCCCTTTAACTAGGTGGGCACACAAGCAGAGATTTTCCGCACTGACCAATTGATATTTCCGTGTTTTGGCCCAAAAACCTGATGAGTTTGTGAGGCGAACAGAAAATTATATTTTGTAAATCATGACGCAATCCCCATTTGGACACACGCCACGCTAGTGGCGAATGGTTGGCCGGGACAAAAATTTCATGGTATGTACCTAGCCTAAAGCTAGCCATACATGGCAAGATGTTCTTTTCGATGGATTCCGATCAAGTTCAACAATCAGAGATCCGATAGAAGAACCACTCAAGCCTCCCACCTTAAGGGCTCCGATATTCCTTAGATTTCACTTGAAATCTGCTGGCCCGATATTTGTTTTTCATCTGTGGATCTGAAAAAACGAAAAAGGGTTTCGACTTTTTCAAGTGATCTGATAATGAATCTTATAATGAATGGGATTTGGGATCACTGTCAGTCGCATAGAAGAATGGGAAAGGTGGTTCCAGCAGGACGGTCTATGTTGCGGGAGCACTCGGTCGGGTAAGTTAAAATTGGAATATGTATGAGCTGCTTTACAGATCTAAAATCTTCTCTATAATAGATGTAACAGGTTAACATGCAAAGACAAAGCTTGTAAACCTGAAACTTACTGGGCTTCTCATTAACATGACAATAAGTAGGGTAACTATAGGAAGGACAGTGTGAATAAATAATTAAAAGGCACGTGGTCTCCAGTATGTAATGCCAAGTGTGCTAATAGCACTAAATAGCCTTTAACAGGCCTACAACTCTGGCAGATCAAAAAAACGTACATACAACAGTTCAAGGTAATGGCACTCTCTATTCTGTTATAAAAGGATTTACAGGATTTACAAGATGTTCAAACAATGATTTTATTGTCTAAATAAGCATCTTAAAAAAGCCCAAAGTAAAATTAGATGTGTCCTCCAAAATATTTCTTCTATTCAGGGAAAGACACCCTTGGACTTGGACCAATCATTTTTGCAATCCATATTATGCACTAATATTACTCTGGAATGGTAAATGTTGACCATCAAAATCACACAATGGGCCAAAAGTCAGAACAAATATTGCAACCTAAAGGTGGCCATACATATGAAAGATAGTAGGTTATCTATTGGGGTACGACGGGGATTTACCTTTTATCGCTTGTGTGTAGGGGATATTCCCGACCGATCGGAGTGAGGCCGAACGACCGTAGTCGGCACCTCGATTGATCGGGAATGACGGAAAATTTTGTCGGCGTTTGACAGATGGGAGTACACACAGTCACAAGTCATAGTGGGGGCCAGTAGTGGGTCAATTTTGGTTTTGGGGGTGGACATGCCCTTAACGCCCGTATGTGCTGGAATAAATAGTCACAATTGTGATATTAAATACTTACAACAGTTTTCAGGTGACTTTTCAAACCTACACACCCACTGACAATCCTTCTAAAAGTCATTCTAAACTCTTTGTAAATGGGTTAGCGTAACTTTAAGAAGGGAATCCAAGCACTGTTGCTCTTGCTAAAGCTCCCCTATTGTCTATAATAATACATAAAAAACATAAAAGCACAAGCTTATGTAACCAGTGTGTGACAGTTCTATTTCTGACTATGCAGATGAATGAACTCAGTGTGATAAAGTTATTCCAATTTTTTTCATCCCTTTCTACTATTAGCGTTTCATGCCTTACCACAATAACCTAGAAACATTCCACTGTATATTTATCTTTGTTTGAGAGACACAAACCCTCTCTCCCCCAGTTAGGCGATGCCAACATACTCAAACTACATTTAATCAACATGAGCTGAAGTCTTTGATTGTTGTGTAAGTCTCATCCGAACAGGCCTTTCTGTTGCCTCTCTCTAGGCCACAAATAATGGCTCTTTCTTTCCGAGCTGAGGCCTATTATAATTCACTATTTCATCATGTCAGCCTGTCTTTTGAAGAATTTTTATTGTTTCGTTCTAAACCCTCAGTCAAATTTGTCTTAACTGTTTTCTTTTTTTCAAATACCCTTTGGCTGAAAATAACAACAGCAAAAGAAAACCCCCAAAACAATCCAGGCAGTGAAAGGCAATGCGATCATGAGTTGTGAGCTTTGGCTTGCAATGCCAAGGCTTAATACGTTTTTGTCTGTCACCCGTTAGACAGGACTAAGCTGTGGTTTTCCAGCTGCTGGCTCACAATTGACCACTGTGTCAAGTAACATTTAAAATTAACTGTAAGTGGGAAGATTTATTCCAGCCAACTGTACTACAAACGACAAGGCTGAAGCCCATGTAAGTAATGTCTTTGTTTCTTACTCAGTTAATAAGTACTTGTATTCACCATTCCCGCAAAAATCAATCCCTCTCTGATGGATGAGGGTGTAGCATGTAATTGGTTTAAATTGCTTGGCACTGTAGTGTCTTGTGTTTTGAACCTTCATATAAGTCCTGCTGGTTGAGTGATTTCAGCTCTGAGTGATTTTCTTTTAAGAGGTTTGTTGGTTTTAAGGGGTGCGTAAAGGGCATGTCCACCCTTAAAAAAACTTTTAATATGTGGTAGGGCTTGCTCCCCAGCCCCAACCGCATAATCTTATGGGCAGAAACTCCCCCAGATAGTACTTACCTTACACTCTATCTTCTCGCACTGCCGGCCCTCTGCTGCATGGGAACTGCAAGCAGGGGGTGGGACCGGCAGCCGCGTCTGTGATTGGCTGAGAGGCACCAATCACGGACACGGCTGCCGGCAGGTCAATGCCGGAGGGAGGAGGGAGAGAGGAAGTAAGTAGAGATGGGGAGTTTCTGCAAATAAAAAATAATGCGGTTGAGGCTGGGGAGCAAGTCCTACCACATATCAAAAGGGTTAAATGGTAGGGGGAGGGAGACCAAAAGGAGGGGGGGGGTGTGTCAAGAGCATGCCACAACCTCTCAGAGGGGGAGGAACGTTTCCCCCTCTGCTAGGCTGCTGGTGGCCAGTTTTGGGACTTTGAAACAGACATTGCAGGGCAACATTTGGATCTGGGATGTAAGGTAAGGATTTTCTCACACTACACAGGGGGCCAGTAGTGGGTTAAATTATAATTTGGGGTGGACATGCCCTTAAGAAACAAAAAGCATTTAGAACAAGAAAGGGTTTAAGAACACGAACTGCTGTTTCTGTGTGTTGTGTACTGCTGTTTTTTTTTGTAGTATTGGTGTTTCTGTTGTGTGTTTTGCTGTTTTGTATAGACAGTTTTGTTGGGCCAAAATGTCCATCCTGCACACATATGAGATCCTGGAGCAGCCGCTCCTAGGGACCAAGTTGTGTGTAGATGTGAGTGGGTTCCCATTTGGAATCTGAGGTGCAGTGTCTAAAGGGGTAACTTATAGCATTGCAGGGCTTTTTAAACCTGGGGGAAATGCAGGTAGTGGCAGGGACCCGTAAACTGGAGGGTGGGAATGGGGAAGATAAGTGGTGAAGGAAGATAGATTTGTAAAGGTCACCATGAAGTAGGGAACGGAAGGGTAGGGTCGCCTCCTCCCACTAGTCGATTCCGTCAGATTTGCCGTTTTAGGTGAAGATGTGGAGGACAATGGTTCAAAGTAGCAAGTATGGAGCGGGCAATTCCCTTGAGCACCCGGGGATGGCCATCTCTAATACAAGGGAGAGAGAACTGGGGGCTAGGAAAGATAGCAGGTGTGTAGTGGAAGGGGACTCCATTATTAGAAGGTAGATAGGGTAATCTGCCGCTAAGACCCTACATGCCGAACAGTGTGTTGTGCTATGGTTCGACATGTGGTGGTATCATCTAGACAGATTATTGGGTGACGTGGAGTAACCGGTTTAAAGTTAAAAGTAAGGACATCAAGGGTAGTGTTTTCAGAAATACTACCACAGCCACAGCTAATTAATGCATGGACTAAAAGGGTTGTTTTAGTGAGATGGGTTTATGTTGGCTACAGGCTCTTGTAGAAATGGACTGCTTCTCAATGATGATGGCACAGCTGTTTTGTGAGAGAAGATGGCTTAGAGGTTGAGGAGATTTTAAAATAGGTATGGTTGGGAGGGTACGTGGACTCACAGGGTAGATAGAGAGGTTAGGAAACAGGGGCCTATTAAAGGGCATGTCCACCCCCAAAACTATAATCCCCCAACTACTGGCCCCATCATGTAGTGGTGTAATCCTTACCTCACATCCCAGCTCATATGGTTCTCGTAGTCCCCCCCCAAAGTCGCAAAAACTGCCCACCAGGAGGATAGCAGAGTCCATATAGGATCTGCCTCCTACCTGGCCTCGGGAGAATTTTGGCATGCGTACTGCAGCCCTTCTCCCCCTCCTCTCCCTCCTCCGGATCCCTCCCCCTAGCATTAATCCCCTTTGATATAGCCTTCCCCCTGTCCCCCAGCCCCAACCTGTATTTTAGAAAGTGCCCCAAACTTTTACTTACCTCCCCTCTTTCCTCGCTGCACTGAATGACCGGCAGCCGCGTCCATGATTGGCTGCCGCTCAGCCAATCACACAGACACGACTGCCGGTCCCGCCCTCTGCTTGCATTCTCGCAAGAGAGGGCGGCAGCGCGGCGAGAAAGAGGGGAGGTAAGTAAAGTTTGGGCACTTTAAAAAAAAAAATGATGCAGTTGGGGCTGGGGGACCAGGGGGAAGGTTATATCAAAAATAGATTTAAGGGTGGACATACCCTTTAAGATAAGGGGGAGGAGATAGGGGAGCAAGAGGCATGTACAGGCAAGTATGGAAGTAAATTGAATGGTAACTAAAATGTATGTTTATTGGATCTGGTGATATCTAATAACCCTGAGCTAATTTTTTTCGAGATGAAGGTAATGGGAAGCCTAGAGAATTATGATCATGATATAGTTGTATTTAATATAAGTGTTATTTAATATTGGTTGCAAAAAAAGTGCACTGGGTTAAAAAAGCTAATCTCCTGCTTGCATATCTGTACTGGGGGGATTTGTTCCTAGGTAAAGATATTGAGCAGAAGTGGACTTTTTAAGGGGTCTTTCAAGTCACAGTTGAGCAGGGAACACCACTGCAGCAGGAATAAGCTGCAAACTATTTAGTTCACAGCATACCACACTAAAATTATTAAAACTAAAAAATATTGACAACTACTGGTATTAATACATATACAGCAGTTTTGGTTGAATCCCCACCCCCCCCCCCCACATCCCCCCTTTTCAAATGGAATTTTCGATTTTGAATTTCTAATTTTTAATGAGATTTCCTAATTTCCAATATTTTATTTTTTAATACGTTGGCCCCAACGGGCAAGGGGTGGGGGGAGGGGCACACCAACTAAAGGGCTGGTTAAAAATCCTGTCCAGTATGCCACGTCCCTGTCCAAGAAATAAATGGCTCCATTCCTAGGAGCCTAGGTTGCTTTGAGCGTAATCCTGCTCTGGCCCTTGAAACACCCCTGGCCAATCTGGTATTTTGGTGTCAGATGATTATTATTAGTGATGAATTCTGGTTTTGAGTTTTTTTAGCAAACTGAGAGCAACATTGGATGGACTGAAATATCTGCCTATTATTTCAATTCATGTCCATCACTATACCATATATCGATATCCCAATCATATATCACTCTGTAATCTATCTGGGGAAATATGGAGCAGAAATTGGCTCATCTGTATCAGGACTAAAGTTCTTGAAAACCCTGAAAATGTGCATTCCTACATTGGAACATCTATTTACCCATACACCCATGAGTGAATAGATGGCATCTCAGACAGACTAGTGTATGAATGGGCATATGTTTTAGTACAGTTTTTCACTTTGCACTTTTAAGAGATATGGATAATGGATCTATTAGTAAAAAAATTAATTACATACGGTATCCAATAACTCCAAAAATTCATATACAAGTCAACAGAATCCTTACATGCACCAACGTGGTTTTCATTGTCTTCTTAATACAAGGGAGCCCCCCCCCCCCAAAAAAAAATAAACCTCCAAAATAATAAGCATTTAAGGGAAGTTCAGCACAAATGCCCAAGAACAGTAGGGTGAATTTTTCTCATTTTAGTAAACTAATCTGCACATCCAAAGAGATTTCTCTGTGCATTATACTTCCAAGATACTGACTTCCTGTATGCAGGACCATAAAAGTATCCATTATGGTCTCAGTCCCTGGGCTAATTAGGTTGATCAGTAGAAATCCAGCCAATCATTAGAAATGCCATAGCGCAACAATCCCGTTCGTTCAGTATCGCAATAGTCTGGTGTTAGAAGTTTTTCTATTGGGCCAGTTTAATTTTTTTTGATCATTTGACCCAGTTTTACAATTGGATGTTGCGTCTATGGCCACCTGATGTTAGGAAGCATGCATCTCTGGAAAAGGATGGACCTATGAAGAATCTGAAATGGCAGCTTACTACTGACCACAGCAAACTAGCAAAAACTGCAAAGCAATTGATTTGGATTTCCAATGTAGAATACTAGGTATGTGTAATATAGAGAATATTCAAATAACTATAACATGTTTTTACCTCTAAACTTGCCTTCAATAAATGGCTTTGCCATAGATGTGGAGCAAACTTGCTCTGGTCCAGTTGTCTATATAAATTATGAGCTACTTCTAACTGATAAATTGCTCGTAGACTTAAAGGGTATCTTTACTCTAAAAAAACCTTAGATACAGCAAGTTTCCACTCCTGTTCCAGCTGTAGATTCTGAAAACTATCATTTAATCACAGCATTTACCGGGAAAGACACTGTAAAGAAGCAGAAATTAAATATGTAACCCATGCTTGACCTCTACTGCTTGCCATCACACTTTCTGCAACATTTAAGAGAATCAGCAGAGAAAAGACAGGCTGTGCAGAACACATAAGTGTGCGAGCACTAAAAAAAGGCATAGTGAGTAAGGGAGGGTGGGGAATTAGGTTCTCACTAAACATTAATAATTTAATGATAAGCAAGCACAGATAAATATGTGAGTTGCTTTGCTTGTCTCAAATTGTAGTTTCAGAAAATGTAAAGTTGTTTCAGTGAGTATAGTGACCCTTTAAATGTGTTCCTATAGCTAAATAAACCAGGGCCCCAACCAAATCATTTATGGGCATGACTCACAGGAATAATATTGTGGCAGTGAATAGTTAAATCCAGTGGTTTCTGATATCTTTGAAAAAGAAGGATTATGCAATAATGAATATGATATTTTCTTCTTATCCCTGCAGCCTTTAGACCAGGAACAAACAATCACTCTTTAAAACCCATTGTGTTCCATAAGCAGACTGCCCTTCCTACTGTGCTCTCATACCACACAAAACCAATGTAATCACAGTTCGTCTGTGTGGTTTTGGCTCCTAGGTGCCCTTGTGGGTTCTGATAAATGACATTTCAATGCATTGTGAAATAATGGTTTCTGTCAGTTCAATCACTTCTAATAAGCCTGTGTTTGACAAGGAAGGAGACGAGAAAATTATGACGAATACTAAAAATTCTATTATTTTTTTTTTTGGTACAAGTCTGAACCTCACAATGGTTTCTCTAGGTCTGGCATTAACCCACTGTTAAGTATAAGACCTTTTAACAGTCCAGGTTGCACTGTCTACATAGGTTAAATCCAATCAAAGTATTGTACCTTTATTTCTGAATACCTGGAAAGAGCCTACTCAAACATCGCAAGGACTCTAACCCTAAACAGACAAGTTGTTACAGTGAGAATGTCTCACCATATTTGTGATATTTAGGTTATACACAGAGCTAATGGACTAGCAGTGTAACAATAATACGCATATTAGGCTGTTGTTTTTGTCAAGAGAGACAAATGTGAAGGACCCCCTACTGCCATCACATATATACACTGTAGGCACTATGTATGGCATGCACATACACTAACTGACAAACGTACTGATTTTTCATCCATACTGACCAACAATGCAGAGGTCAGTAGGTCATTTTCTGCCCTTACCCCTTTTCCGAATTAGTTATGAATATTGACAGGGTTTGGCCACCAATGGTTGCCTCTTATGAATGTTACACACCAGCAACTTTTTCTCCTGACCGACTGGTCGGCCAGAGGAGGAAGGACTGCTGGTCGCGGCAATAGTGGCCGTAGCCGACAGTTTTGCCACAACCGAGCGTGCGGTCCATAGAGGACCGCCGATCGACCCGTGGTTTTTCAACCTGACCGTTTGGAAATTCGACTGTTTCGGGCGTACATCGGTCAGGTCCGAAAACTATACAATTATTTTGGCCCGATCGACCGATACACCGAACTATCAGTCGATCGGACTGAATATTGCATGGTGTGTACCAGCCTTTAATTGTTAATTGGGTAGCTAATTCAGAGCGATCATTTCTTTCAATTGTTGCGCTTTCACAGTTATGTACCCATTATCTTCTGCTTCTCCAGATTAATGTGGGTCAGGGTTTAGAGATTCATAAGCATTATTAGACTATTATATAACTTCATTATTGCTCTGTAGTAATAGACTAATTATGGACTTTACATTTACAGACGAATAATCATGCTGGGATGACAAAAACATAAACACACACCGCTGTTATTTTTGCTCAGTACAGTATCTTATCCAATATATGTTTGTAATTACTTACTATTATCCACATTTAGAAAATTTCATAGGATCCAGGATCATGAAACATTACTGTCTAGTTTTAATTTAAAGTTAGACTTTGGAATGACAAGTTAGGGACCACCCTCGTGTGAAAATGTCCAATATTTTGTCTACATCTCCTGACCTTTCCTCCAATCAACATCATCTGTGAGTGGTTTTCTCGTATTGCCCCATGTTGACCCTATCAATGCTTTTGTTCTCAGGCTACATGTATCAGATTAGTGTTCTGTTTTGATGAATGTTCAGTTAGATTCCTCAACTTTCCTCTATGTTCTTGTTTATGCAGGAACTCTTTAGGACTTCTCAAGATGTTTACTCACATAGGAAAAGCAACATCCGTGGTCCCTCTGGTGTGTTCCCATCTTGCTTGTTCCTTAAATCCATTGTAATATGCATTTCTGAACGAAAAAAAACACCAAGTGACAAAAAAAACACATTTTAGAATTGTGTGTTTGTGGGTGGGAACGTAACCTGTGAGTTTCCTGGTCAACATGTTCTACTGCATCTTCATTTCACCATCTCCTCTGATAAATGACCAAAGAAAAAATAAAGATAACTGGTAGGCTGGTTACATGTGAGTAGATCAAAGCCAATGTGAGGTATGATTTAGTGGTGAGGTATGAGGTAATTTATTGCGTTAAAAAAAAAAAATACCAGTATTCCTCTTGACCATCAATTTTTACATACCTAATAATACCTAGTAATATATAATTATGCCAATCCCATCAGATTATGGTAACTACCATAGTCAGGCCACATTCAACTCTCTGTACTTAGTATAGAGTGCTCACAGTGAGTGTTTGGCCATCCGATCGATTCTGTCTGTATAAGGGAGTATTGGGAGATCGGGTCCGAACTGTGTATATCCATATATGTGCAGATCATACAATGTCCAATTCAATCTGCCAGATATTGGTCCTATGGTTATAAGCTATAGAAATGTGCACAAAGTTTCCTAGCAATCTTCTGATATCTGGAAATCTGATTGGATTATGTGGGGATCTGGTGTTACTAATTGCCTGTAGCTGAAAACTAAATGCACTTAGAACGTGTTTTAATAAAATTGCATGTATGGTTCACCAACATCCATCCCATCTGTACATCTATATGGATGTGTACAGATCAATAAACCATGTCCTCATATTCTGCTATTTTTTTTCGTCATTTGAGCTTGTGGCACATTCGCTAATTGGATGCGCCTGCTCGCCCGCTTAGTTATCAGATCGTGTTGTGCGTGGTCTATGGGTGCGCGGCATACTCATTCCCTTCCTTTATCAGAGATGGAACTCCGCTCTTTCGTAGAGAACCATTTCTGGCGTTTTTGGTCCCCGCACTACCGAGAGCCGCACCCCCGTTCACCGTTGGACGCTCATGTCAGCCACGCGCAAAACCTGGTGATTGGTGGGAGAGCTGGTCCCATGGTTGCACACTTTGATCACGGTAAAAAAGTCGACTTGTGCCTTCCTAGACCATATCATGGTCCATCAGCCTCCAATTAGAGTAACATGATATCTACTTTCTCCTTGTAGATTAATGTATACGCACCAGATATTTGTAGACACCCTTGTTTCTATCAATAAGTCTAAGTGTTAAATAACGCCAACCATGTCACCACTTGGCTCAGTCTGTGCACAAGGGATCGCGGGACATTTCTAATCCCTCCCAGTATCTGTCTTCTGTCACGGTTTGTTCAGTACGATCCGAGACGAGGTGCAACCGCAATCGCTGTTTAGTTATCTAGTATCCCCGGTATGGTATTGTATGGGTGTCGTCTTCTGACTTGGACTGACCTTTTTTGCTAATTTGGGATGTCATCACATTGTAATTGACCGTTCGTCTGATCTACGCCTTATCCATACACGTTTTTTTAAGCGGAATCCTATGGTTTTAAATAATAAAGAAGAACAGGTTGAGTTAAATTCTTTTATAAATCAACGTCTGCATTATACTACCAAAGGATTAAGAGGTGAATGTCCTATAATCTGGTGTTTGTAGAAGTTATCCATGGGTTTTACAGGTGGAGCAAGAATCCAATTCATATCATACGGCTCTAACTGTGGTTCCCTATGGCAGTTCTGCACCGTAAAAACCTTAGATTAAAGGGTAACAGTGGTCTACAATTCTTCCAAACTAGTAGGGTTATAAAAAGCCTTCAATCATACTTCAAAAAAAAACTAAATCACATCCCTGGGTAAAATGTATTTAATGGATAGTTCAGGAAAAGTGAACTATTCCTTTAATACATTGATTAAGACCCGGGGTTAAGAAGCTAATCCTTACCTCCGTCTTCAATCATTTCTGTGGAGCCAGGAAACGAAGATTAAAAACTTACCTTTCACACAATCCTCCGCTGCCACACTGAAATTCCGACCGCTTTCTGGTTCAGTTTCATTCTTAGCACACAATTATTGTGCATACACACAATAGTTGAACAGAACCAGGAAGCGGTCCATGACTGTCAGTGTGTCCGAGGTGGATTGCGCAAAGGTAAGTTTATTTCATTGATTGATTGAAGAATGGAGGGCTCCCGGGCTTCAATCAATGCTTAAAGGAATAGTTCACTTTTTCAGTGAACTATTCCTTTAAAGTTATTGCTGGAAAGGTTCTCAATATTACTTTCTGCTTGACATACTTCCTTTTTTCAGCCATGGAGGACCAGTTCCTCGCTTAGAACATATATATTACTTCCTGCTTGAATACTTCCTTTTTTCAGCCATGTGCGCTTAGTTCGACAAGCCTCTACGCATCTATATATAGGCTCCCCTTTTAGCTTCAATTTTTTTCCTGTTTTACCCACGATAAAAAATGTCTTAACTGAGCATGCTTTCCCCCAGGGTGGAGGGCGGCAGCATAAGGTGATGTCCACTAAACACGAAATTTGAACATTCACCCAATATAATTTATCACAGGCTGAACCAGTGATAAGATTTTGGCTCATTTAAATGAATACGAGGATTTCATTGAACCACCACAGCTTGTAGTGTGGAGTCACCTAGTAGCACTTTACAAAAGGCTGTGGGGTCCAAACAGTCTGGGCAATCTGCCTGTATATTTATGGTATCAAAATACACATAGCATGGAAAAGCAGTAACTGTCCCATTAATCTTCTCTTTTAGAATGTATTGTGCTGAAGTATTCAAGTACAGAACGGCTTTGAATTCCACTTTAGGCAGGTTGTCAAAATTGTTACATGCTGCTTTCTGCATTGATTCTTCAAAGACAAATGGTTCTGTTTACAAAACATCTCTCTTTCTTTAGGTATCAGCATACTTCTGCCCAATCCCCTCTCATCGACTTTCACAGATGATTAACAACAGTGTCACTTCTAGTGATGGCCTCAAATGCCTACACCTCTTATTATTACACTCTTAACCCTCTTTCCTCTCCCTGTCACTCCAGGCATATTCATCTTCAACTAACATATCTCTTAATGTATCTTGTGAGCGCACTTGGTTCTGTGATTGGGCCCTTATCTTACATGCTACCAAGCGCCACACCATTCTGATTACCATCAATGTTCTTCTTTGTGCTGCTGTACTGTCTTGTACAAGTATGTTGGTAGACACCATTATTTAATTGGCTTTGAAAACCTACAATGATTCTTGTTGACCATTTTGACCAATCATATCAGCAAAAAAAAAAATCAACCCATGTGTGCCTTCCACTAGAAGGTTAATGAACCACGCTGATTGGCCTGAAGATTTATTGTGAATCCACCCACGCCAATAATCTGAGCAAATATCAAACTAAATACTCAAAATGGATAGTGTATGGTGGTTTATTTCAATTAGTACTTTAGGGCTAGAGTGTTGTTAGTATAAGGTGCTAATTGGCTGCACCAATTTGAATTAAACTACTAGGAAAAACTCAGAAGATTTTTCAGCCAGACTGACCGATACATGGAAAAATCGGTTAGTTTGCCGAAAATATGATTGTGTGTACCAGCCTAGGGGTCCCAAAACAGAGCCCTGAAGGTGAATGTCTTATTAGCAAATGAGATATAGAGAAGATTGTTAGAAGATAAAAGACACCAGCAAGCAGAGCTAGATTTGGGTGCGCAACGAATACAGAATGTGCATGGGGAAGAGAGCATGGTCCAAAGTTTCAATGACAGACTTAAATCGAGGAGAATAAGGACTGGGGACGTGGCCCATGGATTTGGCATTTTTAGGTCATTTGAGACCTTCCTGAGGGCTTTTTCAGTTGAATGAATCCAGTCGGAATCCTGATTGCACAGAGTCAGTGGGTTAGAAGTGCCATAGTTGCTAGTTGTAGAGTAAATCATTTTCTCTTAAAGGGCATGTCCCCCCCAAAACTATAATCCCCCCCACTATCGGCCCATTGTGTAGTGTAGTTTAATCCTTACCCCACAAGTCCCAAAAACTGCCACCAGGAGGATAGCAGAGTCCATATAGGACTCTGCCTCCTACATGGCCTCCGGGAGAAGTTTGGCATGCGTACTGCAGCCCTTCTCCCCTCCCTCTCCCTCCCTCTCAGGATTCCCTCCCCTAGTGTAAAACCCTTAAGCTATATGTTCCCCCGTCCCCCAGCCCCAACGCTCTATTTTATCTTAGAAAGTGCCCCAAACTTTACTTACCTTCTCTCTTTCCCCCACCGCAATGAACTCCCGGCAGCTGCGTCCGTGATTGGCTGCCGCTCAGGCAATCACAGCCGCGACTGCCGGTCCCGCCCCTCTGCTTGCATTTTCTCGCCAAGTGCGGCGGAGGAAAGAGGGGAGGTAAGTAAAGTTTGGGAACTTTTAAGAATAAAAAGAGCAGTTGGGGCTGGGGGACAGGGGGAATCATATATCAAAAAATGGTTAAAGGGTGGCCATACCCTTTATAGGCCCAAGTTAAAAAGTCTCACCTAATAAGCAATCCAGTGTTTTACATATCATTGAACTTGAAATATGCAAAGGTTAGGTTAATTCATGCTGTTTTCTTCATTGTAATTTAGTTAAATTATATGAAGGTGGGATAAATGCAATATTCTAAAGTGTTAATTTAAAAGAAAAATATAGATAGAAATATGGAAAGAGACACAGCGTGTCATCTGTATGGCGTTCATAGGGAATAAAATTATAACTCTCAGGTTTGCCACACACAACCAATTCCATCCCAATCTGCTAATTCAGCCTGAGGTGAACAAGCAGATAACATCCTCTCTGCCAGAATGTGTAAGTTAATGCATTGATGTAGCCATTCAGCCCATGGGGGCACAGATGGGCATATTTGTAACAGAATTTACAATCAGGACAGACTATAGCGATCTGACTGGATTGCTGAGACAGACTGACCACCATGAAGCCCACATACAAATCTTATTAGAAGGAATACATTGCCTAACTGTTTTGCATTTGGCCATCATCTGCAGAAGGTTTCTATAAGAACTTCAATAACTATCAATTGCAGACATTGTAAATGACTCATTCAGATATTTCTACTAAGGGCAATCACCCTACTGATCAGGAATTTTGGTTTTTACAGTTTTAACTTCTACGGGTGGCGATTAATGGATTATCCTTAATTCTCTTACCCATTCGTCAAACTCCTTTCATTTCCTGCTGTAATTCTGTCAAACACTTATGAATATAGTCCATTCATACCGCAGTATAAAAAAAATATTTTTCCAAGAGATCGCCCTACACAGTCTAGACAGACAGAAAGAAACTGTGAAATTACACAATTCCATCAATTTCCAACTTTTGGAACCCATCAACAAATGCAGCAACAATATATATAGATTAAAAAGATATAAGGATGCTGAGGCATCCGCTGGAACTTTAAAACAAACCTTTTATTCATAGTAAACTCTACGTGTTTCAGCCGTAACACGCGGCCGTCGTCAGGATCCTGATGACAGGGTGCCGCTTTACGTGAAACGCGTGAGGTTTTAATATGAATAAAAGTTTGTTTTAAAAGTCCAGCGAGTGCCTCAGAACATCCTTATATCTATTTATATAACGGGGCACCCGAGCACCTGGAGGCTATATATATATATATTATTTGTTTTATAGTTTACAGCGACATAGTATAGGCAAGTCATCATTGAAGGATTCGATCAATTTCCCTTTTGATCAATAGATGCCCCAATCAATTCCATCTGACTATTCATACAAACTACATTGGGTAACTCCATAGTTCCACGACAGGATCACAGGCGGGGCTTATCTTTGCATGAGCGGTGCTCGTGATTGTGCCACGCTAAGTGGCAGGTCCGGGCGCCGTCAGTGGCGAGGATCAGGGAGAAAGCCCATACAGTTCATGAACGATTTGGGCGGGAAAGGACACGAATTCGTAGGCCGTTTCGGGAGCCGCAGATCTACCTGGATGGGCTCCGGCGCATGCAGTGTAGATGCGGTTCTCACAGCATGTGGCGACTGTACGGCATCTGTCTGCCCCCCCCGTCTGCTTAATGAAGTTGTGTATGCTCAGTAACGATCTGGGTTCAAGACTAGAGAGTGCTTGCACGTCAGGGACCCTTGCTGGAAGTCACGAGGCATGAACATGTTGTGATATGATGTGCGAGCGAGTGAGTGATGGCTTTCTCGGTTGTCGACGATAGCGTGCGATTTCGCTACGCATATGATGCGGGCTGTGAGCCTGTAGCGTTAAGGTGCGCTTGCTTGAACGTCGGGCATGAGCATGCTAGACTGGCATTACACAATTCGCTGCAGCTATCTGTCTAGAGCGTCAGTGTTTTCCTCTCGAACAGATGCTCTGCGCCTTTAGACGTATTCGATTGGTCAGCGGTCGATTATAGCGTTGGAAGCTTGTCCATGATCGAACTGACGATGTATACAAGAGATCTGTTGGCACCGACACGCACCGCTTAAGCGTAGCGGTACTGTCCGCGCATAACACCGGTAGCTATGATAGGTATCGGACATCCGGCGTTCGACGACGAATAGCGACCAGGTGTGTAAACTAACTTCCGTTGCAGCCATGTAAGAATCTTTGACCCTATCGCGGCTAAGCGTATATTCCGTCTGTGTCCAGACTATGGGTCGCTACTTGTTTATAACAGGAATCGGTAATCGTTTACGTACGTACGAAAACCTAGTATCGTAATACATCGTTTGTAAAATAAGACGGTTTTTACCGATAACGACCGTTATTACCGATAACGACCGTTTATTACCGATATCACCGTTATTTCCGATTGTTAAATACCGGGTTATCGGTAAATAAGGTCGTTATTTACCGATAACGGCGTATTTACGATAACGACGTATCGGTAAAATACGGTGGTTATCGTAAATAACGACCGTATCGGTAATAACGACCGTATGGTAAACCCCGTCGTATTTTACGATAACGGTCGGTATTTCGATAACGTAACGATTTTTTATAAATAGGGCCATAGGGTGGATACAATGGTCTGGGATTGTTCTATATGTGTGTACAGCTTAATGCCTCAATGCAAATCACTGCATTCAGAAGGTCCCTTCACCTGGCTGTGATATGCTAATTGGGATTTTCCAGAGTACATAATGTGCCAACAGATTCTTGTACCAAGTCATTCTGAAGTACATAGGTAACATAGTAATATAGGTTGAATAAGACAAGTCCATCAGTCCAACCTATTCACCTCTTGATAGATATATTTTTTTTTAACCCTCACCTACAGTTGATCCAGAGGAGGCAAAAAAAAACAGCTAAAAAGGGGGAAAAAATCCTTCCGACTCCAAACGGCAATCGGAATGTATCCTGGATCAACCAGATCTATATGCATTAATACAGTAATTCTAATATTTTTTAGTTTTAGAAAATCCAGGCCTTTTTTAAGCTATTCAATGAACTTGCCATTACCACAATCTGCCGGAAGACAGTTCCACAATTTCACTGTTCTCACTGTAAGAGAAACCTTCCTAACCTGAAGATGAAACTCTTTTCTTCCAACCTTAGAGGATGTCCACGTGTCCTCTGATATGACCTATTAGTGAACAATGCACCAGAGAGTTCATTGTATGGCCCATATATATTTGTATAAGGTAATATGTCCCCACGCAAATGTCGCTTCTCCAATGTAAACAGCCCTAACTTGTCTAATCTGCCTGCATATTCGAGCCCCCCCATTCCCCTTATTAATTTAGTTGCCCTTCACCGAACTGCCTCAATTTCCAAGATGTCCTTTGTATATGGGATTCCAAAACTGCACCGCGTATTCCAAATGAGGCCTTACCAGTGCCTTGTAAAGAGGGAGAATAATATTTTCTCTCTTGAATCTATTCCCCCTTTTATACAGACATATAATTGCTAGCTAGCCGTTGCTACGGCATTGTTTGCTACAGCTCAGTCTACCAGAACCCCAAATCTTTTCCATTACAGAGTGCACTTAACACAGAGTTTTATGGTGTAGGTGTATCTGTTGTTCAATTAGATCAACTGGCTTGAAATGTAGTTTGAAGACGTTTCGCTAGTCATCGACTGCTTTCTCAATTCAGAATGACTTGTACAAGAATCTGTGGCAATTATGTACCCCTGAAAATCCCATTAGCATATCACAGCATAATTGGGATTTTCCAGGGTACAATTGGCACAGATTCTTGTACAAGTCATCTGAATTGAGAAAGCCAGTCGGAATGACTAGCGAAACGTCTTCAAGAACTACATTTCAAGTCCAGTTGATCTAATTGATACAACAGAGATACCATGACCTGGATGAATGAGACCTTCACAAGCATATGGTGTAGGTGGCACACGGGATTAATCCCAAATGCATCACCTTTCATTATCAACATTGAATCTCATCTGCCCATTCTGCTGCCCTTTTGTAATCTATCGGTCTCTGCTTGCACACTTGTACATATTGGAGTTTCCAAACGCTGTCGTTTGTGTCATCAGCACTACTGAGCTTGCTCTCCATGCCCTCTTCTAAGTCATTTATAAACATTACAAGACACGCCGGCCCCTTCATCACCTGTGAGCCCTCCGTTAGACACTTTGCTCACATAGATGTCTGCTCCATTACCACCCCTCTTTTTCGTTCCCCTAACAGTTCTCGTTCCATTAACCCATTGTTCTAGTCCTTCCTCATTTCCTCATAGCGCATATTGTGCAGTCACTTTTGCTCAAATCATACCACATCCCTGTTGCTATCCTTTCTTCTCACCACTTCCTCATAAAAACCAATTAAATTGTTGGCATGATCTATTTCTCAAATAATGCTGACTACTATAATAGAGATCTGGACAAAGTCAAGGATATGATCCCTTAACAAGGTTTCCATCACCTTCCCTACCACTGATGTTAGGCTTACAGGTCTATAGTTCCGGCTGTGAACGACTACCTTTTTTGAATATTGGTATTACTGGCTTTTTTCCAATCCCGCGGCCACACCCCAGACAAAGCGAATCTGAAAGATGAGAAACAGTGGTCTAGTAGAACTGAATAGCTCTTTTAAAATCCGCGGATGTAATCCATCTGTCCTGGCGCTTTATTGATATAACCTTGTCTAATTGTTTCCGTACCATATCCTCTGTTATCCGTGAACTCTTCATTTCTTCCCTGCATATTATTACATCCTACTGTAAGGACAAGGTTCAACAGTAAAACCGTGTAAAAAAGTTTAGCGATTAGCCTTTTCGCACCTCTACTACTACCACTCAGCTCCATATTTAATGTCCCACATTCTCAGTCCTCATCTTTTTACCATTTATAACTTCAAAAACATTTTGGGGTTGGACTTGCTTTGTTCGGCACCGTATTTCATTTTCTATTTAGCTAGTTTAATTTTTTCTGTCCTCTCTTTTACAGCTTTTGTACTCCCGTAGCCTTTCGTGCCTTCTGTTTTCAAAATTTTAAAAGCCTTTTTTTTTTTTTCCATCTCCCTTTTTACCTGAGCATTAAGCCATGCAGGACGATCTAATTTTTTTACACTTGTTACCAAAGGTACCGATGAAGTAATGTTTAATATCCCTTATAAAAGTGGTCCACATCTGCTCGTATCTTTACCTGAAACAGTTCCCCCAGTCTATGGCAGGAGCGATCCCTTAACCTGCATAAAATTAGCTTTCCTAAGTTACAGTTTTTGTAAGCCAGTGCACTTTAGTTTTTGCAACCTATAAATGAGCCCTATATCATGGTCACTACTCCCTACAAGCTTCCCATTACACTCTCTCAAGAGCATGGGCGCTCGAGGTATAGATATACAGATCCACCCGTAGTATCCAGATAGTGGAAGGATACTTAGCAAATCGCATTCTGTCTAGTAGGAACTTCTACCATCTGTGAAAGAAAATGCTTATATAGGAAATTTAAGAACTTTATACCTTTTGAGGTGCTGGCAGTTCCCTTACTCCAATCTATGTCAGGATAGTTAAAATCCCCCATGACCAGAACATGCCCCATACCAGCATCCTTCGCCAACTGCATATGGAGATTCATTTCCACCTCCTCCCCGGCATTTGGCGGCTTTTAACATACTCCAACAATTAATTTACCTACCTTACCTTCGTGCTTCCTGATACACAGTTCCACCCATAAAGTTTCTGCCGTATCGTTTACTCCCCCATCTACCATCTTTAAATTTGCTTCAATTCTCACCTGTTTTAACATACATACATACTTCTCCTCCTTTCTTATTAACTCTGTCATGTCTAAATAAGGAGTATCCTTCAATATTTACTGTCCAGTCGTGTGAATCATTAAGCCATGATTCTGCTATACCAATTACATCATACCTTTCCTTTAAAGCTATTATTTCAAGTTTGCCGGTTTTTCCAGCCAGACTTCTTGCATATGTAAACATACATTTTAGATTATCAATTGATTTACTTCCATACATGGTCGTAATGCCTCCTTATCCTCTATGCTCCCCCCTCCCCTTTCTCCTCCCTCCGTTGTGTTAATAGCCCCCTGATCCCTAACTTCTCTATCTACCCCTGTGTAGTTCACGTTCCTCCCCCCCCATACCTAGTTTAAAATCTCCTCCAACCCCCTAGCCATCTTCTCCCCAAGAAAAGCAAGTCAGATGACTAGCGAAACGTCTTCAAGAACTAAACTTTAAGTCCAGTTGATCTATCTGATTACAACACATACAGTCAGGTACACCATCAACTTGTTTATGAGCCCCTTTAAGTAAAAGGTTTAGTAATTCATTGTTTCTGACCTATTGCATTCTGGGAGTTACTGTGTATAATCGTTAACACAATGAAATAAAAAAGTAAATTAAGCTTTACTTATCAAAGTTGCCTTCGCTGTTCCCATCTTTTCCACCTCTCTTGATCCGTTGTGTGATGAAGCCTGTTGGCCCATTGCAACTGGAAGGAGCCTGAGCAGCGAAGGAAAGTTTAAGTGAACAATAATATTTAAAACACAGAGAGATATAAGACTTACCTGAAACGATGCGCATGCAGCAGGGTATGCTGTTGTAGTTGCAATTATTTGGAATACAGTGTGTTGGACATCTGTGCTTTAGGTCCACAGGCACGAGCATTATATAGGTTGAGACACCTGCATTATGTTTTGCTTCTCCATAAAAAACATCTGTTTTGAGACAGCTAATATCTTCTTTTTTTAGGGTAATATCAGAATAATATAATTAAAAAACATCATATGGCAGCCTATATTTACTGCCCCTTTACAGTAACAAGACAAATACAAATGCTCGGTCCATGATGATTTAATATCGCATTTGTGGCTTGGGACAAATCCATTTTGGACATAATCACTGTGTAGAGATGGCGGTAAAAAAATTCATGCTAGGCGGATTGTTGGTAGTCAATCTACCGGAGCAATGAACGGGACCAGAACATGTGGATGCCCTTGTGCAATAATTGGCCAAAATGGCCTTTCGTCTACTGTTTATCTGGTGAACAGAATAGGGTGAAAAATCAGAAGCAAATGTCTCATAAAAAACCCAAGATTTATCTGAACCTTTATTTATTTGAACCATAGATGACTGAAGTGGAGAGACACAGAATAGGGAAGATAAGAAAGGTTTCCTTGGAACAGAGCAAAACCACTGTAGCAGTGGATGTTCTACAATAATAGCACACAATAGTTTATGGCATGGCAGAATCTGCCATGCCATATTATGTATGTATGTATGTATGTATGCATATGTTTTTTTATATAGCGCCACTTGGGGACGCAGCGCTGTACAGTATAAAATACCATAAATTCATACAAGGGGGATACATACATAGATTGTTTCAGCTACATAAATATATAACTTACATAAATAGAAGTGCTAGAGGCTTTGCCACAAGAGGTAAGGAGGTCCCTGCCCCGTAGAGCTTACAATCTAGTTATGGTGGTAACACACAGATATACTATGGAAGGGTATAAGGGCTGGAGCGAACGTATGCAGTGCAATAAAACAATCGAAACTGTGCTGGTTACCAGATAGTAGGATGTAAGGGTAGATTTAAACCTGCTAATTGAGGTTTCTTGACGTAGAATTCCGAGGATGGGGGCCTACAAGAGAAAAAGGTTAGTGAGAGGAGAGCAGTAACGAGTGGGGGGGTCTGTACAGGAGCTGGTTCTGCTGATGAGCGGAGGGTACGGGCAGGAACATATGGGGAGACTAGAGAGGAAATATAAGGAGGAGCAGCAGAGCGAAGGGATTTAAATGTTAGGAGAAGGATTTTGTATGTAATGAGCTGGAGCTGTTTAACGGGGAGCCAGGTTGTTGTCGGTACAAGAGATTTGGGATCCGGTTTATTAAAGAGCAAAACAATACGTGTGGCAGAGTTAAGTATAGACTGAAGGGGAGAGAGGTGGGAAACAGGAAGACCAGAAAGTAGTAGTGGTTGCAATAGTCCAGCGCGATAGGACGAGAGCATGCATAAGCATAGCGGTGGTTGGGAGAGAAAGGAACCTGCGGATTTTGGCTATATTGCGAAGGAGAAGCGGCAGGTTTTCGCAACATATTGTGGTTGATGGTTAGAAAAGGAGAGAAAAAAGTGAAAAATTACCCCTAGCAGCGAGCAGCTTGGATAGGGGAAATGGGGGTATTGTCAACGGAGATGGAGAAAGATGGGACAGGACCAAGTTTAGGTGAGAAAAATGATCAGTTCAGTTTTAGAAGATATTATTGAAGGCGACGTTGAGACATCCAAAGAGGAGAGGCAAGGAGGCAGTCAGTGACACGTGATTGGAGATGTCAGGAGTTAGCGTAGGGTGGACAATACAATTGTGTATCGTCTGCATCAGAATAATGATATCTTGAAGCCAAAAGAGGTAATAAGTTGCTCCAAGGAAGGCTAAGGAAGGCAAAGGACACTAAAACTTTGTGGGATTGTTTTTTCAGCATCTCCCTAATAATTATTCAGTTAGTTGTACATACTTTTATACCTGTATTGCACAGGTTCGTAGGAATCACCCTTTTAAGGGCATGTCCACCCCCAAACTATAATCCCCCCCCAGTAATGCCCCATCATGTAGTGTATAAAATCCTTACCTCACTTCCCAGCTCCATATGGTTCTCCTGTAGTCCCCCCCAAATCCCAAAAACTACCCACCAGAGAGGATAGCAGAGTCCATATAGGACTCTGCCTCCTACCTGGCCTCCGGGAGAAGGCATGCGTACTGCAGCCCTTCTCCCCCTCCCTCTCCCTCCCCGATTAGGATTCCCTCCCCCTAGCATACAACCCTTCCGTATATCTTCCCCCTGTCCCCCCAGCCCAACCTATATTTTTATTTTAGAAAGTGTCCCAAACTTTACTTACCCCTTCCTCTGAACTCCCGGCAGCGCGTCCGTGATTGGCTGCCGCTCAGCACATCACAGACGGAACTGCCTGTCCCCGCCCTCTGCTTGTATTTTCCTGCAAGCAGAGGGCCGGCAGTGCGCGGAGGAAAGAGGAAGGTAAAGAAGTTTTGGGCACTTTCTAAAATAACAATATAGCGGTTGGGGCTGGGGACAGGGGGAATAATATATCAAAAAATTTTTCAAGGGTGGACATACCCTTTAAGCTGACCTGCAATGCTCAGCTGGGCTTTTTTGCCATTCAGTTGGGCATCCTGAACTGACAGTTGCCCGAGACGGTCATTCGTCTCACAGTCGTCGTTGTGATCGCACGTCTGTACAGGACTTTTAGACTGCTCTGTGACCCCGCTAGTCTTAATATTTAAAGACATATCCTCCAAGTGCCCCTGTTCATTTCCCACTAACCCAGGGAGCATTGCTGTGACAGTTTTTTATGTGAGCAATTTATTTGCGCCAAGGTGCATTTAGGAGTAAATTTGCAAGAATGCTTTGAAATTGAAGTTAGTTACGCATAAGTTGTTTTTGTTATAACTGCGTTTCAAATAAAATCTCTGCTCTCTTCATCTCCAGAAACCAGGAACCATCTGGGTATTGGATTTCCCTTGTCCAAAATCACTCCTGTGTTTTCTTTATAGAACTACAGTATATATTCCAAATTGCTCTCAACAAGTCAACGTATTTGCATACCTGGGGAATTTCAATGGAGCACATACTATGCTCTGTATTTGTCATAATGTGACATGGAACAGATTTTTAGTTGTCTCTGAGAAACTTAATAAATACTCCAGCCAATTAAATTTAAGTTGCGTCAAGTCCTTTACACGTTAGCTCAACACTTATATTATACTTATCATGTCATATCTTCTGGGGAAGAACATCTGAGGATTACACTGAAAGGCGGCTACCTACAGTCGATTGTGACTTAGCGTTTTTATTACAGGTTTTTAGTTTTCTTTGTTGTGTTTGTGGTGAGTGTATCAATTATTTCAATCGTTTGAGCTAAATACAGCTGAAATACAAGTTTGATATGCATTCCATCTGCGGCATAGCGGGGCGAAGAAAAAGAAAAAGCGGGGAAAAAAAACAAAATAAGAAAAAATAAAGGAGAAAACAAAAAAAGATAAACGACAAAAAAAAAAAGAACAAAAATCAATAAAGCAAAAAAAAGGACTAAAAAAGAAAAAGAAGTAAAAGGAAAGAAAAAGAAAAGGAAAAAGAAAACCCAAGAAAAGGAAAAGAAAGAAAAATAAAAAGTAACGAAAAAGAAATAAAAAAAGAAAGAAAAAATGAAAGAAATAAAAAACAACCAAGAAGGAAAAAAAAAAAAAAAAAAATACTTAAATATCAAAAAAATAAAATAAACAAAAACACAATAAAAAAAAAAAAAAATCTCTTGCCAAAAAAATAAAAAAAAAATAAAATGAAAAAAACGAATAAAATAAAATAAAAACAAAAACAAAATGACAAAAAAAAAAATAAAAAAAAAAAAAAAAAAAAAAAGAAAAAAATAAAAAACAAAAAAAAATAAAAAAAAAAAATAATAAAAAAATTAAAAAAAAAAAAAGATATAAAAAAAAAAAAAAAAAAACAGAGATGATAAAAAAAAAAACAAAAAATAAAAAAAACAAAAAACATAAAAAAATGATCAAAAAAAAAAATAAAAAAAAAAAACAATAAAACAAAAAAACAAAAAAAAAAACAAAAAACAATAAAAAAAAAAAAAAAAAAAAATAAAAAAAAAAAAAATGAAAAAAAAAAAAAAAATAAAACAAACAGAAAAAAAAAAAAAAAAAAAATACAAAAAAAAAAAAAAAATGATAAAAAAAAAAAAAAAAAAAAAAAAATGAAAAAAAGAAAAAAAAATAAAAAAAAAAAAAAAAAAAAAATGCAGAAAAAAAAAAAAAAAAAAAAAAAAAAAAAAAAAAAAATAAAAAAAAAAAAAAAAAAAAAAAAAAAAAAAAAAAAACAAAAAACAATGGAAAAAAATTAAAAAAAAAAAAAAAAAAAACAAAAACAAAACGATAAAAATAAAAAAAAATGAAATAAATAATCAAAAAGAAATAAATAAAAAAAAAAAAAATGAAAAAAAAAATGAAAAAAAAAAAAATGTTGACAACATTACAAAAAAAAAAAAAAAAACAAAATAAAAAAAAAAAAAAAAAAATAAAGAAATACATTGATTAACATAAAATGTAAAAAAAAAGAGAATGATGACACATTAAGATATATTAGGCTGGGTACACACCAGAAGATATTTATGGCCGACCGACCGTCCGTTCCATGGCACTTCCATGGCGACGAAACGTCGCCTGCACTTTGTTGCACTTTGCATGTTAATATAAACTGTTGAGCAAGACCCAGGAGTGCGCTGACATCATTGTCCTTTTCTGTATCTTCATCATACAGCCAGCACCCGGGCACTAACCACAGCTTGGACTGAGTGCCTTCCTTTGTCTATACTATATATAATAGATATATATTATAACACAAAAGACTCCAGCACTCAACTACACATACAATTATAAATGAATGGGGTAAAAGAATTAAGACATATATGCAAGCAATGAGGTAATCACCTGCACTGTAGTTCAAATGGATACCTTTAGTTACATTGTTTGTACAAACATGCGTCAGCTGATGCGCCACTCCAAGGCAGTTATCCCTTTATATATATATAAACATATTTACAGACCTTCGTTCCCGCAGCTGTCATCAATCACAGATGCGGCTGCCAGTCCGTCCCGTTTGCATGTTCCAGCAAACAGGGAGCAGGAGAAGACAGCTGTGGGAGTGAGGTGCTGATTCTGATTCTTTTTTTAGAAATCTAACCTGGCAGTTGGGGGTGGACAGGGGTGGAGCTGCAAAATACAGGAAAAGGATCCCAACCCGAGACGCACAATGTGTCCAAATGTTCGTTACGACCGATAATCGGCCCATGTATGGGCACTTTATTGGCCGAAATGGAGTTTGGTCGGGACCGTGATCACACGTGGTACGTGGCTTATTGTGCGCTGACTTGAATTCTTGATCAATAGACATATCAGTTTATGGATTAGTACTCCTAAATTGGAAATAATGGGCCCTAGTGAACCCGTATATATGAATTAAACTTAATTGCTAAGGAAGAAAAGAAAAAATAGACTTACAGTAGGTCAAGATAATCTCATTTGTTTATCCACACTTATGTGGATGTGTGAACAGTTTGTCTGAGGCTAAATGTTTTCTCAAAGAGGATTAAGGTTGTTTTAAAGACACATATATGCCCATTTAAAAAGACCAACTTAAGGGACAACAGGTTAATTTCTGAAGCATAGAGTTTAACAAGTCTGTTAAAGATAGTTCAAAAAAAGCAGCTACAATAAGATTTTCTTAAAATATTAAATAAGATTTGCTAAAGCCATTCTGGCATCTTAGGAGTTTAGTGGAAAATGTGATATGCATCAAAACCACTTCCCACTGAAGACTGACTATGATTAAACGTTCCCCACTCCTGCCAACAAAAATCCTACTCAAGCAGATCTCTTGAAATGACAGCGGTTTAGTGTTTTGATTTAGGGTGCACTGGGGGTTTTTGAAGACTGTCTCCATAATTTCTTTACCCCCTCGACCTACGATCAGTCTTAGAGTTTGGCTTAGAGTTCCACAGGACCCCTCCTTCTCCCCAGTATAATCCCACGAGATGTGAGAGAAATTGCTTCAGAACTCTTTGGTTAAAATTATTTTCCATGCTTGAAGTGGCCCAAAACATATGTCTAATAAATAAGCCTGCTGCGTGATTTACGATCGCTTGGGTTCGATTTAAAGGCAGGAGGGGAATATATTTGCCTTTGGGAGTTCTGAGATCTGACTTGTAAGTAAGACCAGATGTGATGGGGTTTTTTTTTTTGTTGTTTTTTTTTGCAAGTGGAAAAAGGGGGAAAAGTGAAGAGAATTTGAAGAAAAGAGGTGAAAAGAAGAAAAAAAGAGAAAACTGACAATATCTCTTAAACAAAAAATATGAATGTTTCAAAATGCAAGTTTGGAATTACAGAAGATATCTGTACACAGAAAAAAAAGTTTTTGTCGTTTTTAGAAAAACAGTTCTGTCATTCTGTGATCGTATCTTAATTAAGTTTGTCATATCATATGCAAAAAAAAAAGTCAAGTGTTTTTCAATAAGATCATTTTATTGGGTGACCCTATATAACACAATCAATGAAGATAGGGTGATGAGAACAGATACATAAAATAAAGCCTGAGACAGCACCTAAAGCTAAAATGGAATAATAAAAATTTTGTGTCTAGGACAGATATTCTCAAACGGTGTGCGCCCAGATGTTCGAAAACTAACAACTTCCAGCATTCCTCAACTACAGAGGGAGGCCAGGGAATGCTAGGAGTTGTAGTTTTCAAACATCTGGTGGCACACCGTTTGAGAATCCCTGGTCTAAGATACCCAGCTGGCACGTAGTGAGGCCTTGGTGTGTATTTCATGTTGCGGGCATAACGTCTGTAAAGCTATCAATCAAATGATAGATTAATAAAATGCAATATTCTAGCCTGGGGGTTATCCGATGCTGGAAAGTAGTTTATATGGCAGACATATTCAGACTGAAAGATCCTGCTAATCTACCCCAGCAGATCATCAACAAAGTCTGAAACGAACTGCCGCTCCAGCTGACGAATCTCCCATACACGGCACAATTCTAAATCTCCCATACACAGCATGCATAGGTCCACCCCGCGATTGCACGTGTGTATGAACCTTAAGACCTGTTACATAGGAAGGGGGCAGGTAGCTCCCCAAAAACATGTATTTGTATTTGTTTCAACAAACAAATTTATAAAACATGATTGTAGTGTGCGTCTCTTCTCCTTGATTTTCTAAAGCAGGTACCGTGGGCAGATATTTTGGGATGGCCGACCATTTGCGTTATCGTCCTGTTGGACAGGCCAAAATATTGTGGGTGTGGAAAAATCGATTCAGCCAACATTTCGGAGCAACTGAATGAGCATGCAGTCAATAAGAAATCAGCAGAAATTTACCAACATGTCCAATCGTCGGGTTTTGCCGAAAGAACGACAGACATTGGTTGGCAGCATAAAAAGTTCTATTGATTAGAATATCGGTTGATTGGCTGCCATGATCGGCCTGTGTGTACCTAGCCAAAACAAATTATGCATGGCATAGTATTTAGAATGAGAGTTCTACTTAACTACTTAATAGAAATATCTGTAGTTTGTCGATAAGATTTAAATGAAAGTACTAATATTTTCCCAACCAACCAACTGTGCTTTTTAAAATACAATAATTTGTGGTGATTCTGATCATTCTATACTTATGATCTGTCGTATCTGTAATTCATGCTGATCACCACCTGATCTGATTTAAAAAATCGGCAGGACATAAAATCTGGCTAAAACATTGTTCATGTGTATGATATTCTTTCTGGCCTGCGTACCATTCTATTTGGCCTGCGTGTACATATTCTATCTGGCCTGCTGTACACATATTCTATCTGGCCTGCTTTACCATCCATACGCTATCTGAGATAAAAGACAATAAAAGCAAGAGAAGGTATATTACCAAAAGAGAGCACACTTCAGGAAAAAAAAAACCATTTAATATACCCTACGCTGCTTAATTTATTCTATTTGTGTATTTTTCCTTCTCTCCTTCCTTCCCCTCATACACACTCCCTCCCATTTTTGATAAATATGATACTTAGAAATATTCCTCCCGCTAGACAGCAAGCTTGCAGTAAAAATGATATAATCTTTCACCAGACTCCACTGAATCAAGGTTGAAATGAAGCCTGGGACTCTGAAGACAGGAGACGGGCATTGGAAATGTTTAACCCTTGATCTTACTGAAACTAAACTTTAAGGGTCACAGGATAAAGATAATCTAATATAATGAATATAATAAAACTGTGAGAAGAAATATTAAATAATATTTTATAGTATCTGAGAGACAGCCTTACACTTGGCCGACATCCACAGATTTGACATTCAACATGAAAACAGTGGTAACATTGGACCAGATACCTTCACTTACCTTGTGACATTACCGTAGGCATAGTTATTGGGGTGGGCAACTCTTCGTAATGTCACGAGATACGTCACAGGTGAGTCTTAAGTAGTTGCTATAAGAGTTTCTTTCCATTTGTTAAAAAAAAAAAAACTTTTTCATCGGGGGATCAGGATTTCACTATTGCCATGTTTCTTACCTTGGACAAAATGTCTTTTTTGAAGACCACATGGCCTCAGTCTCCATTCAGCAATCTGAATCTGAACCCCTTTCACTGCTCGTAAGAAATGAGCTGAGAATCAGCCTAATAAGGTATCTTCATAAAACAATCATAACCAAAATACCTCACAAACTTGGTTGGCCCAAAGCTAAAACATGATGGGAAAAGAATGATTAATGAATTCACAAATCAAGTTTGTGTTGAAAACAATAGAGTTCACTATAAAAAAATCATAAGCTGGTCATGTCTAGAGGGAAAAATCAGGCCCTTGTATTAGCAGGTTTAATCTTGATAACTGTAAACTGAAATGATTTAGGAAAACTAAACCTTTAGTCATGTTTATTGAAAAGGATGATTGGTTTAGGCACAGAATATCCCAAGAAATGAAAGTTTTATTTATAATAGCACATTGCAAGAATTGGAATATGCGTGAGTTTGGAATCCCATATACAAAAGGGAAATGGAAGCAGTTGGAGAAGGGCAACTAAAATAAAAGGGAATGGAGGGGCTTGACAATGCAAGCAGACTAGACAAGTTAGGGCTGTTTATATAAGAGAAGCGAATATTGCGATCTTTCCTTCAAACCCCATGTCAATTTGCTTGCCAACTCCTGTCGGCTCCAACTCAAAAGAAATTCCCGCATTAGTGCCTTCCTCTTGAAAAAAGCTAGAAAATCCTAGTCCACCCTAATGCAACACACTCCTGTGTGGTTTACCAAACAACAGCCTGGTACCACTTCAATCCATCCTCAACTCTGTGCCGGATCATTAATTTCTCACTTCTCTAATGTCTCCTCTGTCAGTCACTCCATTAGCTGCCCATCATGCAAAGGATCCTGTTCACCATATCCTATAAAGCACATCCAACACAGCACCTCAGCTCAGAAGTGATCCACTGACACCGTCCCAGACACAACCTCTGTCTGCAACTATCCTCCTCTCAACTGCCTTTGTCACCTCTTTCCCATGCCCGCATTCAGAACTTTGCTCGTGCTGCCCTCTTGCTCTGGAACTCTCATGTCTGTCCATCATTCACCATTCCTTAATACCTTCAAACATAATCTTAAACCACCTCTTCAGGCAAGCATATAACCTGGCCTAGACATTACCCTCTTATACCCATATGATCCAACCTGCCTTTCACGCTCCACTAATCTATTTACAGCCTACTGATTCCCGTCACTTTAGTCTACCGCCATTTCCTCTAGACTGTAAGCTCTCTGGGCAGGGTCCTTTCCTTGGATCATGTTATGCTGTAAGTAATTCATCACTGCGGCTGCTTATATTATGTATACATTTGTATGTAATATGTAGACTTATATAATATGTATTACCCTGTATGTACAGTAATGTATGAATATGTAATTGTAAAGTGCCACGGAAGATGTTGGCGCTATATAAATCAATAATAATAATTTTCATAATAAATAACTTTCTTTACAGTGAGAACAGTGAAACTGTGGAACGTCTAGCAGAGTGGGTCATTGAATAGCTTTAAAAGTGGTTTGGATAAGTTTCTTAAACTAAAAAATATTGAGAACTACTGGTATTAATACATTACTGTAGATCTGGTTGATCAGTGATATTATTATATTATTATTGATTATATAGTGCCAACATCTTCCGTGTCGCTTTACAATTACATAGTCATACATTACATACAGGATAATATATATTAAGTAAACAGTGTGGAGTTTTACAGCAATACCGTGAACAATAGGAATAGGAAGAGACCTGCCCAAAGAGCTTCAGACTAGAGGAATATGGGTGAGGCATAGGGTTGCGGGAATTGGTAGGCTGTAAAATAGAGTGGCAGTGGAGTGTGAAGGCGTGGTTGGTGATACAGTGATACTTTCCCATTGCGTTTGGAGTCAAGAAAATTCTCCCCTCTTTTTAGCTGAGTTTTTTGCCTTCCTCTGGACCAATTGTTAGGTAGGGTTAAAAAGGAGGGGTGAAAAGGTTGGACTTGATGTCCGATGTCTCTATTCAACCTCAATTACTAGTTAATATGTTGCTATGTAAGAACACAAGGATCCAACACGCTGCAACAATGCAACAAAAAGGGCAATGCTAGTATAATGTCCCATACAACTGTCTTAGAGCTAGATACAGTATACAGGATATGCTTTGTAGGGTCTCATTCATCCAGGTCATGGTAATCTGTGTATCAAACAACATGGACTTGAAATGTAGTTCTTGAAGAAGTTTCGCTAGTCATCCGACTGGCTTTCTCAATCAGAATGACTTGTACAAGAATCTGTGGCAATTATGTACCCTGGAAAATCCCAATTAGCATATCACAGCCAGGTGTAAGGGTGTGATTAGATAGTGGCTAAGAGGTGTTATAGGAAACGCCCAGAGTAAGGTGTTAAAACAGCATTGTACATGGCAGACAGTTGGTTGTCGAACCCCCCACCTCTTGGCTTGGTTCTTTATTTTCACATAAATGGCCTCCTTAACACACTCTCTTGAAACCAGTCACGTTCCTTCGCCAGTATGTTAACATTACAATCTTCAAAGGTGTGTCCTTTATCCTTAAGATGCAGATACACGGCTGAGTCCTGAATTCCTCGGGTCAGGACTCAGCCGTGTATCTGCATCTTAAGGATAAAGGACACTTAATGCCACTTAAAAACGCAGTGTGTTGAGTGACATTTCAAAATGTTTTTGTATCCGTTGCCGACTGTTTTTCATGTGAGTTATTATCCGTTTGTGTCCATTGCATTTTAACGCATTTTTGACCACGTCATTGGGCAGGACCAGTGACATCACAGGAACTCCCATATCAACAATTCCTGAATCCAATAACCACTCACTGTTACTGAGGTCCTCAATTCTGACTTCTCTGCAACAAAAGTCCAATATTCATGTGCAAATACAAAAAATGGAAGAGTCCTCCAGGTTCTTGTGCAAAAGTGTTAAAATCTTATTCGCCCCTTCAAACACAGCATGGCAATGTTTCACGCAAGACTGGCTTGAGAAAGGGCACAGTCTTGCCCAAAACGTTGCCATGCGTTGTGTTTGAAGACATTCTTTATGAAAAATGGACAAACTCGTGCGTTATCTGTTGTACTGCGTTTTCATGCATTAAAAATTTGTGCAGCAGTGCGTTTTTTAAAACGGACTGAAGCAGAATGGAATACAATGCAGCAAGTGTGAATGATATTTTGAAATCCTATGGAGTTTTACTGTCTCCATTTTTTAAAACGCACCTGCGTTTGAAAAACAGATACCAACTGATGTAGAGTGAACGAGCCCTAAGGCCTGACCAATAGGAAGATCCAATTATTGTTTCCATTGTACCGGAGGAGGTGGGGAGTAATCTGGCACTAAGAGTAAAAAGGTGCAGTCTTTATATAATAGAACAAGTGCAAACCCAGGGTTACCCTGGGTAATTTTAGGAGAGGCACTTTAATCAGGATAGCCATGAAATGGTTGTTTTATTAGGGTCAGCTGTAAAAAGAACAAAAAAACAGGAAGGCTAAAATATATAACTTAAACTTAGACATTACTAAGTATTTAAGGCTGAAAATATCGCTAAAATGAATTATGAATAATCCACTCCTGTTCTAGTTGATAAACATTCAATTGGACAAATTAAGGTTGCACAATGAGTGTCACTGTTTCTGTTAATCCATATGGCAGCTCCTCACCACCACAAGAGAACATTCTGGTTCTTCTGGATTCATTTTTCTGCCAGTGTTTGTTTTCCTGCCATATGCTATGGTGGCAGAGTTTGACACCTTAGACCTGATTAGCATGACAAAATGGTAAGCATTATGTAATGACAGATTGCTTCCCACAGGTAATTTCCATAATTTAAGGAACATGTGTAGTACCAGAATAGTTACAACACAGAGCTAGATACATATGAAGTAAGAATATCCGGGACCTGAAATAATACACAGTATGAAAAATAAAACATGTAGAAAATAATTATTAAAGATAAGGACAAAATGGATGGAATGTGCGATGGACCTGTACGTGTTCTATAACAGTCACATTATTTACTAGCTATTTTCAAATACAAAAAGTTACAAATGTTTAGAAATGCACCACTAATTATTTCTGAATCATTTAATGGATCGGTCCATAAAGTAAATGGGGGATGAAGAGTCCAAAGGAACAGAGAGAGTTTTCTCATTTTATTCAAATTTCTTGGAGACATGAAACAGAGTTTAATTTAAACTATTGCAGGATTTGTAGCTGGGATTTGAGCTGCTTGAAAACCTTCTGCACCATCTGCAGCTGATTCTACAAGCACCAGTGAAGCTCTAAAAAAATTAAACACCTGAAGTAGATCTAGAATCTCATCCACCTCCAAGCACCACCTCTTAAGCTCCTCCTTGCACTATATCTACAGAACCACAAAAGGTCTAGTCACATTGTGGAACTGGAGAACTGCCAACCATGTACAGTATCTAATGTATAGATCACTCTATACAATGAAGTCTAGAAACTGACAGATACATTCTAAATTATACTCCATGTGTAAATCAGAATATAATCTGCCCTGTAAAACAATTATAGGAATAATATATAATTACCACAATTTAATGCAACATAAAGAAAGACTAAACCCCTAAACAAAGGATATCAAAACTTATTTCCAAGTATTTAATCAATAAAAGGGTCATAAAATGCTGGTAGTTGTACCAGCTGTTAGGGGGGCATGTTAGGCATCCCTGGTTTAGTAAATTAGTTTTTATCTGCTCAGTTTTTTGTTTCCCTTTAAAAAAAACATACTAGTATGCTTATTGTCAGCTCCCTTAAGAATTTCTGTCTAAACTTGGGCAAACTTGGGGTAAGCTAACCAATTAGACTAGCGATATGTGGTCCTCCATATATTTTGAAAAGTACAACTCCCAGCATTCCTGGAAGTTGTAGCTTTCAAACATCTGGAGAGCGGCAGTTTGGACGAATAATCATCGCGTTTTGGTAGGCTTGTGCGTGGGGGGGGGGACAATATCCAGCGTACCTTTGTAGTCATTGCTTCTTGTTTGCCAAATATAAATTCCTAATCGGTTCCATAATAGCCTGCTCACTGGAGCTGTTTAGTGTAACACAAAAGGATGTTAGTCATTAAATTCTCCCACTCAACTCATTAAAATAGAAAAGCTCTATATCAAACATTCATTTGTAAATATGACCATTTTTTTTCTTCTATTAAAATCGGTTTCCTTTACTGAATCCATTAGTGAGTAATCCTTGAACTCCTTGTCCACTGAAGAAGGTATCTGAGCCAGAGGGTCAGTGGAACGTACAGCCAATTACAAAACGATCCACGAACAGCCATCTGTGTTTACTCTGAACAAACAACAGCTAAGGTTTCAGACAATGGGATGTTGCCGCTCCCTTATTCTTCTGGCCAAGAAAGTGTTTATGATGAGTGCGAGGAAATGCAGGAGGATTGACACAAAGATTTAATTAAGAACATAAACCATTTTCTGAAAGGCTTGGGTGCCCTGAAGAATGCATGGTAGAAACAGGATCAGGTCACAAAACGATTTGTATAGAAGTTGTACTGATCGGAGATTATCCCGTTACAGTACACAGTGCAGAGCTGTGCCAGTTTGTAGGCCTGAGAGAGCTGGACTGTAATTAGATGTGTTAGAAACATAAGACAGGCAAGGCTTTAAGAAAAAACACAAGGCTGCAATATTTAATATTGGTGTCATGTACATCTGCAAAAGATTGAGACTCTATAATTTTAAATTGCCGAAAACTACTTAAATGTAAAGAAATATGTGGTTATTTTTTAACATTAAAAGGTAATAAGCCCCAAGGCTGGCATCACGTATTGTCATGCCCACCACAGCTATAACAGCAGGCTGTGCCCCACCTTGCTATGTAAAAACAAATTGCAGTAGGATACACTAAAATCTGTTGCAAAAATTGTTCCTTTTTATTCACCTAGAATGTAAATACAGGCAAAGTTTCAGGTGGACCTCCACCCTTTATCAAGCCCACCATGCTATGTAGGTAGGAGTCACACACTACCCTAGGCATGGCGGGGGCGGACTTATATGCAGCACTGCAAACAAATACTTCCAGCATTTGTAGGAGTATTTGTAGGAGTAGGAGATCTACCTTAGACTACCTAATACCCAAAGGTCACACCATACAGGGCCGGCCTTAGGATAAATAGCACCCTGTGCTATACACTTACACACTGCGGGTCCATAGAGCAGGTCCATAGAGGACACTGCCTGCTACCTGGCCTCCCAGAGATCTTTGCCATGCGTACTGCATCCCTTCTCCCCCCTCCCTCCCCCTCCCTCCCCCTCCCTCTCCCTCCCGTTCTGCTATCCCTCCCCCTAGCATAAAACCCCTTTTATACTGTATTCCCCCATGTCTCCCAGCCCCAACCACATATTTTTTATTTTTAGAAAGCTCCCCAATCTTTTACTTATCTCTCCGCTTTCCTACGCGGAAGTGAGCTGCCGGCAGCCGCGTCCGTGATTGGCTGCCGCTCAGCCAATCACAGACGCGGTTGCCGGTCCCGCCCCTCTGCTTGCATTTCCTCGCAAGCAGAGGGCCGGGAGCGCGGCGCAGGAAAGAGGGGAGGTAAGTAGAGTTTGGGGGGCTTTCTAAAAAAAAAAATAATGCGGTTGGGGCTGGGAGCCCAGGCGGGTGGGGGTGTAAAAAAATCGATTTTAGGGTGGACAAACCCTTTAACACAGGACACAATTTGTTTTATTAAAAACATATGTAAACTAAAATTTTGGAAGGAATTGTGTGTGTGTTGCAGATTTTAAATAATTTTTCTGTGGTGATGTAAGAGAATGTTAACATTTCATTATTCATTGTGATTAAATACATGTATTTTTATTATTGTGTGTATGGTTGCCATGGAAATGGAAGGGTGGAGTGTATTAGTAGGTGTATCTGTGGGGTGTTAGGGGTGTGTTTTTGTGACTGTAAATATAACTGTAAAACTAACTTTTTAGGTATGGTAGCCACAGGAATAAAAGGGTAGGTTGGGTTGTGAATGTGTATCCATAAGTGTGTGCACCTTTCTCTGTGTGGTGTTAGGGGGTATGCCTTTGCATTTTAAACCATAAAACTAACTTTTTTGGTTACTGAGGAATGGTAGCCATGGAAACTGAAGGGTAGGTTGGATTTTAAAGGGTGTATCCATAGGTGTAACTGTGCCTGTGTGGTGTTATGGGGTATGTTTTTGCATTTTCGGCCATAAAACGAAATTTTTTGATTTAGGTATGGTTACCATAGAAATGGAAAGGTAGGTTAGGTTGTAAGTATCAGTAGGTGTACCTGTGTCCGTTTGATGTTAGGGGGTATGTTTTTGAGTGTGTGATCATAAAAGAGAGTTGTCTTACCTGTGGCCATGCAGATTTGAAAACTACTCAGAATTCACCAAAAGCAGATGGCAGGAGCGATGTTGAGTTGTAGTTTGAAAACATCTGAAGGACCATAGGATGAGCATCCCCAGTATTTATATGTATATATATGTGTGTGCTTTAATTATATTTTAGGGCTTTTATTTGTAATTGTGTGTGTGTGTGGTTGTGTATGTTTGTGTAGTTGTGTGTTTGTGTCAGAGAAAAATAGTGTATAGATTGTGTAGCCTCAGATCCAAGTGCATTTCATTAAGAAGTGATCGTTGGGATTTGATTTCATCACATGAACCTGAAACCTTGTAACATTCACGTTTGAGGATTGGACCCATTACAGTCAATGAGAAAAAAATCTCAAAATTCATCTTTTAGCTGGCGTTAAATACTTATGTGTTGGTGAGATTCACCCAGAGCCACGCAGCCTCTGGTAAATTGCTATGGTAGATTTGCCCACAGTGCATTTACCCCTTTTACCTTGTGCCTTCCCTTACAATATTCTAAAGGTTTTTCATATGATCGAATATAATTTGGTCAGTCGGGCCAAAATATGGGCGGTACTTTTTTGTCTGCCACAACTGATGTCTCCCTTTCTTTTGTACAAATCGGACAAAAGGATGATCAAACATGTCAGTAAATTTTGCCCAATCATTTAAATGATCGCCACTGAGATTTTCTCCACAACTGACATTATTTCTGCGTGGCCAACTGTTCTATAGTGAATGGTCATCTGGGATGAAATATCTGCCCATGTGTGCTTGGCCCTTTTGTAAATATTATTTAAAAGTCAGAATAATTTGGTCTTCTTCTCATTCTAACTTTCAATGTTTACATCTCTTGATATAACTTGCACCTGCCTACTGACAAAATTTCTGTCTTTTCCAAATAAATATCAATAATTAATCGGTGATTAAGTTTGTGAACCATAGAATCACTTTGTAAACTAAAAGGTTTTGACATCTTTCTACGTCTTGTAATTTTCCTAATTATATTACCATTAATATTGTTGCGTTCATTTGTAACTGCAAGTGCTGAATTACGGAGTGAGGTACACACTCGCATTGCAGTTGTATAAAATGTGGCAAGCCCCGTTGAACTAAGTGTATAATTAACATGATACGGCGCAATCACAATTATAATAAATCACCCATGCTATATAATTAATGTCTAGTTTCTCTGTGGGTTTACAAAGCAATAATTTAGAAGTGAACCATATAAATACTATACTAGGCCAACACTGTTCCTGTGATACACTGCCTGACTTTATGGGTTTCTAAATTCACTTACCATTACGGCTTGTGATATCAAAGGAAACCATAGATCCTATTACTCCACAGTGTATGACATTCACAAGGTCTCGCCAAATTAATTAAAAAACCCTATGACAGATCCATAAATTGTTTAAAAAAGAAACAGAACTCACAAAATTTCCTGCCACGGGGCTTTATTTCCCAAGTCATAAGAATTTTTCACATTCTTCCTTTCAAGGGCGCTGTTAATAAGAAAAGCACATCCTGCTGCCTTGTCATCTGCTTCTTTTTTTTGGGCAAGCCAAAGGGTTGGGAAATAAAGAGAAAGAGCAGGCCACTTCCCTAAAGGGGTGTCAGGTTTGTAAGGGGTTTATAGCAGTGTTGTTGCAGACCATTCATCATGTGTACTGAGCTCAGGGAGTATTTTGAATTTCCTGTGTGTTCTTAGGGTGGAAGCTTTATAGTTAACTTATTGGCTAAACTAGGATAATAAGCAGATCCCAGATAGTGCATAAAAGAACAATATTTATTTTAGTGCAAGATGGTCTTCATAGTATATGCATTTTACCTCCTCAGTAGAAAGAACATGGTAGCAATTAGTAAAGCTCCTGTTTTTTGCGATAGCAGACTATGGGGCTGATGCAATAAAGAGGTGCAAAAGTTTGCACATGCTATTAATTTGCAACGACCAGTCTGATATTATCAAACTGCCGTAACCCAGTTAAAGGGTATGTCCATCAAAAAATTAACTTTCTTACTGAAGAACAGGAGGTAAATGCAATGAATCTTGTAGGAGAGGAGGAGAACTTACCAGGATCGTTCCAGCGCTGACAGAGCCGCGGCCAAAATCCCCGATGCCTCCGACGCATCTCCAGCCTTTCGCACTGTGCGCCCATGAGCACGCTGTGCTAAGGAGAGTGGAAGCGTCGGAGGCATCGGGGATTTCGGCTGCATATATATAGCTTTTTTGTATTCTAATATTGTACAGCGATGGCGCTATATAAATAATCGTATACATACATACCTTACCTACTCCAAGATTCTTATCCTTATTTCCTGCAGTCTGTGACTGTGCCTGATGAGCCTTGAGTGCGGACGATGTCACAGACTACACAATATCTAAATAAAAATGGTTTACTCCTGCACTAGTCAGACAGAGAGCTCCTACATGCAGATTTTAAGGGATTCTCCACTGAAAATATAAAGTTTGGGCATTTACAGGGTTATTCATTAAAAGTTCTTTTCGTTTAAAATGGTGCTAATTGTGCCCCAACCAATCAGATGTCAGCTTTACAAATGTTACATTGGTTGGGGCAAAATTAGCACCATTTTAAATGATAAGAACTTTTATTGAATGACCCTGTTAGTTTTATTGAAGAACGGGAGGTAAAAGAGCTGTGTCTTAACTCCCGCTCTTCAATAAAATGATCGGGAGCCAGGAGAGAAGGTAGGTACTTACCCGCTCGCTCCTGACGGACTCTGTGTTCTATGTGCATGCTCATCGCATTTTCAGTGGAGGTACCCTTTAGTCATACCATTAAAGAACCATGAAGAACTGTTGTCTAAAACACACTCAAGGAGATGTAATAAAAGTTCTTATTGTTAAAAATGGGACTAAATTTGTACCAACTAATCAGATTTTATCTTTCAAATGGTAACGTGATTGTTTAGGGCAAAATTAGCACCTTTTTTAACAATAAGAACTTTTATTACATCTTCCCATATATTTTCCTGACTTTCAGTCATCATTAAAATGTAATTTTCCTTTCCAAGAGATTTCATATGAAAAATATACACTGCAGCAGCTATACCGTTGCTTTTTTTCTAACCCCCTTAACTGGACAGTTCCGCACTCTTACTGAATAAAGCACATTGAGCATGTCTGTACCACTGGGAGATTTTACCAACTTCACATAGACATATATATTTTTAGGAATTGTCTGCAAATTCAATTAATACATCATTTGTGTGGACTATAAATCAGGTAAATATATGTTTTAAGCCATTGTTCTTAGTAAAAGTGACACACTAAAAACGAAAACAGATATACCTTGCACTAAATACCAGGCAGCTATATAGCTTAATGTATGGTGGGCTTAAAGGAGCAAAAAGCCCTCCACAGACCATCTTAAAAAAGAAGATACCTTTCAGCCTCATTCTAAATGAATACCAATGCCCACATAATCTTAAGGTGGTTACAAACTGTACAATCTGTCAAAGATGACAGATAGAATCTGCAAGATTCTGTCATCTTTGACAGATGGGAGTACACATGGAAGTTCTCCCTATATAAAGTATATTTAAAGTATAGGGAAAACGTTTGTGACTGCCATACTCCCTACGATCGCGGCACATTCGTCAGCATCAGAAACAGTCTGCTTGTGAAGGTTCTCATTCATCCAGGTCATGGTATATCTGTTGTATTCAATTAGATCAACTGGACTTGAAATGTATTCTGAAGACGTTTCGCTAGTCATCGACTGGCTTTCTCATTCAGAATGACTGTACAAGAATCTGTGGCATTATGTACCCTGGAAAATCCCAATTAGCATACACAGCCAGGTGTTAAGGGTGTGATTAGATAGTGGCTAAGAGGTGTTATAGGAACGCCCGAGTAAGGTGTTAAAACAGCATTGTACATGGCAGACAGTTGTGTCGAACCCCCCACCTCTATTTAGGCTTGTTTTCTTATTTTCACATAAATGGCCTCCTTAACACCCTCTTGAACCAGTCACGTTCCTTCGCCAGTATGTTAACATTACAATCTTCAAAGGTATGTCCTTTATCTTTAAGATGCAGATACACGGCTGAGTCCTGACCCGAGGAATTGGCTCTTCTGTGCTGGCGCCATACGTTGATGCAGTTGCTGTTTGGTCTCCCCCACATACAAATCAGAGCATTCTCACTGCACTGCACTGCATATATGATGTCGCTTTTCTTGTGTTTTGGTATTGGGTCTTTCGGATGTACCATTGCTGCCTCAGTGTGTTGTTCGGTTAAAAGCAGACAGGGATACGATGTTTTTTGAAAATTCTTCTTAATTTCTCGGAGCCCCTGCTACATATGGGATGACCATGTTCTTCCTCCTGTCTTGCTTTTCCCCTTCACTGTTGGTATTCGTGTTCTTTTCTTTCTTCTACTTCTTTTGACAAAGGCCCAGTCTGGATATCCACAAGTTTTAAGGGCTCCTCTGAGATGTTTCATTTCTTTAGCCTTCGCCTCTGTGCTAGTGGGGATGTTCTCGGCTCTGTGTTGCAGGGTTCTGATGACCCCCAGCTTGTGATCTAAAGGGTGGTGGGATCAAACATCAAATACTGATCTGTGTGTGTTGTTTTCGTAAACCTCTACTTCCAGTTTACCATTTTCCCTAACTTCTACCAAGCAGTCCAAGAAAGCCAGTTTGTTGTTTTGTACCCCTTCCCTTGTGAATTTAATGTTTTGGTCCACCGCATTAATGTGTTCTGTGAAGCTTGTACTTCCTTCTGGTGGTTTTATAACCCAGGTGTCATCAACATATCTGAACCAGTGGCTGGGTGCTATGCCCTTAAAGGTATTAAGCGCCTGTGTTTCTAATAAATATATAATAATACCTTTAAGGGCATAGCACCCAGCCACTGGTTCAGATATGTTGATGACACCTGGGTTAAAAATCCACCAGAAGGAAGTACAAGCTTTCACAGAACACATTAATGCGGTGGACCAAAACATTAAATTCACAAGGGAAGAGGTACAAAACAACAAACTGGCTTTCTTGGACTGCTTGGTAGAAGTTAGGGAAAATGGTAAACTGGAAGTAGAGGTTTACAAAAACCAACACACACAGATCAGTATTTGATGTTTGACTCCCACCACCCTTTAGATCACAAGCTGGGGTCATCAGAACCCTGCAACACAGAGCCAAACATCCCCACTAGCACAGAGGCGAAGGCTAAAGAAATGAAACATCTCAGAGGAGCCCTTAAAACTTGTGGATATCCAGACTGGGCCTTTGTCAAAAAAGTAGAAGGAAAGAAAAAGACACGAATACCAACAGTGAAGTGGCAAGCAAGACAGGAGGAAGAACATGGTCATCCCATATGTAGCAGGGGTCTCCGAGAAATTAAGAAGAATTTTCAAAAAACATCGTATCCCTGTCTGCTTTAAACCGAACAACACACTGAGGCAGCAATTGGTACATCCGAAAGACCCAATACCAAAACACAAGAAAAGCGACATCATATATGCAGTGCAGTGCAGTGAAGAATGCTCTGATTTGTATGTGGGGGAGACCAAACAGCAACTGCATCAACGTATGGCCCAGCACAGAAGAGCCAATTCCTCGGGTCAGGACTCAGCCGTGTATCTGCATCTTAAATATAAAGGACATACCTTTGAAGATTGTAATGTTAACATACTGGCGAAGGAACGTGACTGGTTCAAGAGAGGTGTTAAGGAGGCCATTTATGTGAAAATAAAGAAACCAAGCCTAAATAGAGGTGGGGGGGTTCGACACCAACTGTCTGCCATGTACAATGCTGTTTTAACACCTTACTCTGGGCGTTCCTATAACACCTCTTAGCCACTATCTAATCACACCCTTAACACCTGGCTGTGATATGCTAATGGGATTTTCCAGGGTACTAATTGCCAAGATTCTTGTACAAGTCATTCTGAATTGAGAAAGCCAGTCGGATGACTAGCGAAACGTCTTCAAGAACTACATTTCAAGTCCAGTTGATCTAATTGAATACAACAGATATATCAGAAACAGTAGTTTCAGCCAAACACAGATTAGTGATATAGGGCTAATTCAGTCGGAACCAACAGGATCGGCCCTAGATCGCTAATGTGTTATACCTAGCATTGGAAACAAGGAGCAGTTTCTCACTCCCAGGGTACCCAGAGAAATGTGGCTAAAGAATATGCCAGAATCACTGGCATATTAACAAGCAATACAGCCTGATATAATAGATCAGATGAATAGCTCTTTACCATTAGGCTGCATTGCATGTTATTATGCCAGCAATTCTGGACACATGCTTTAGCCACAGGACATCAAGGAGAAACTTAGCTCTCCACCGATTTCTGCAGGGAGCATGAGGCTGCAGGGTACCTTATCTTTTAGGAAGGCTCTAGTTCATACCTAGCACTAGAAATTCGCATTAGCAACTAAACTGCAGCCTATAGTAAACCAATGACTTCAAATCACAAGCTGAATAAAATGAACTTTCTTGGAATACAGCAACTAAGCTCAGTAAATTTAAAAACAAATGTATCTCCACTCCAGTAGAGTTTTGAAAAGCGACTTCTTCAGTCCATTTGCTGATAAAAGGTTACCCTCCAGCATGACTAGAGTTCAAATACTGACTAACATTCCACCTTCTTCCTCAAGAGTTCACAAAATGTTAGATTCTTTTTAAGGACACAGCATGCCCGTGACTCATGTCTATTGCTGCTGGCAGCTTGGATTAATATGTCAGATGATATAACGTGCCTTGTTGAAAAAGGATTTTTGACCCTGTCAGCACCCTTTCCATTTCTATAGCTAGCTGTGGTTTACATTGATTGGATAGAACTTCATTAATATGACCACTGAAAAGCAATCCTTAAGCAAAATAAGTATGTACATAAAAAAAAGTAGCGACTGCATCATTTAATGCAAAAGAGCACAAAATTCTGTTTGTAGTACATTGACACAGAAATGTATGCAAACCTTTATATAGTACTGTATGTTCTATATAATGACCACGTACAGCTATTTCCAAAATACTATTATATATATATAACTTTAACTGGAGAGTTTTATTGCCTGTCTAGAGAAAAATCTGAAACTGTTTTGACAGAAAAGTTTTGGTACTGCACAAAGTAAATATTTTGTGTAATGGCAAGCCTGGGTTTTGTTGAAGACACTAAAGCCTTGTACACACATACGATAGGATGAATAAGAAACAATGGCCCAGCGCATGCTCACATGTGACAAATGGCCATTTCGGACCATAATCGTAACGCATGCGTTCGCTTGGGTGTCGCTGGTTAATGCGCCATGCCAGATCAATGAACGGCACCCAAGCAAACACATATACATGCGCAACTTAGATCTGGAATGGCCATTCGGCGTGCATGTATCTTGCGCTCGGGGGTCCTTCCGTCCAAACATGCACAACCGTTGTTCCTCATAAGCCCTATCAGATGTGTGTATGGCTTAACAGTATTTATTATCTGCCATAATTAGGGAATATGCACCCAGACCCACCTAAACCTGTATTTCTCTTGGGCTTGGCCTGCCATGTGCTGTAGTATTGAATGCTATGGGTCAAACTGTCAATTTGGCCCCATGTAAATTTACTAAGTAGAATCTATCAATCATAATTCTAACATGTGGTGATAGTTTTGATTCAGGATCAAAACAGTTGTCTTTGCTATGGTCTAATCACAGCTACAACTCTTATAACTACTCTGTGCTGTGTACACACTGTCCGATATTTTAACCCATATCAACTGCTGCTATCAAAATTTGTCAATCGGGCCAATATATTAGTGGTCCTTTTGCATTCTACCAGTAACTAGTTGACAGCGTTGAAAAGGTGAGTGTGAACCCAGCCTTAAGCAAGGTACACACGATACAATAATTCAGCCCGACCAACCGACATTTCAGTGTACCGGTTGGTCGGTCGGGCCGAATTATTGTATGGCGGATTTTTGCGGGCGCGACCGATCACAACCGATCGTGCTGTCCTCTATCCTGTCCTGGATCCGACCAGTCGAAAGCCTCGAACGGTCGGTCAGGTGGAGAGATTATATAGTATGTACCTAGCTTTAGAGACTTAGATAATTGTTATCCTTCTCTAAATCCTCAGAGTTCAATACATTGTATGTCTGCATGCTGTTACCCTGCTTGATTTGGCTCATAATGCTGCTCTTCCAGACTTTGCCTCAGGCAGCCATTGCTGAAGCATGCTGCCTCTGGGTGCAGCATTAAACATAAGAAATGCAATGGGTCTCTCTTCCCTGTAGCTCAAGCACTTGTCTCCACTGTGACCACTTTTTGATATAGCTGCAAGCTAAAACTTTCTTATTGCCCTTTCTTACCTCCTTGAAATCAAAGCAAAGAATTCTTTGTCTGTGGAACACTACTTATTCCTTCCCTGCTATTATTTTCCTTATCCTGTGACTTCTTGCACAGCTCCTACAGCCCCTGTGGTAGATTCAGATCCATTTGGTTAGTAACAGGACTCGGTTTTCTAATTGCAGATCCCATTTCAGAGAAATGTCCTGGCAGCTATCCTACGTTTTCTGTTCAAAAGATTTTGTACAACTTGAAATCTCATGTGGACAGTACATACCAAGCTACAATGTCATAAACACTACCTGACATCCCCCCAGCATTACTTATTCCAGGTGGTTGATGGAACATCAGGCGGTAAGTGGCATACTGTATAGGCTGCATTACCCATCTGCCCTTTCAACAATTACCACATCTTCTAATTAGCTGTTCATCGCTGTCAATGAAGAAACATCATGCATATACAGTAATTAATCTATGACACCATCTCTTTCAGTAGAATGAGGCCAAAACAGGTAAACGGTACGAAGTTCCTTGTATTACACATAACAAAAAACTATACCTTCTCCAAATGGTAAAACAACAAGGATGTATGTATGGTTTATTTATAAAGAACCACTTGGGGACGCAATGCTGTACAATAACAAAATACAAAAAAGTCATACAAGGGGAACAAATACATAAATAGTTCAGTACATTAATATATGAATTAGTAATTATATAAATAGATATAAGTTCTAGAGCCTTGTCACAAGAGGAATGACAATTACTGTAGCTACCCAGGATTGTTTGAATATCCAAACCTCTCCCAGGCTCAAACTTCCTTCTTCTTGCTTCGCTCGACATGTCAGATGTAAAAGTTAAATCCTTGTTACCGGTATATCTACAGTTCCAGCATGTCCAGGAAGCAGCTTTATTCACCATCACAACTCTAAATACAATATAAGAAGCATAGGCCAGAGCACATTAAATTGAGAAATATTAGACTTCAAAACAGTTTCTTCCTCGGAGCACTAAGACTGTCTGCCAATCCTGTCAAATACAACACAGGAAACCCCTCTCAATGAACTCCACTCACTTACAAACTTGTGTTTTCAGGTCTTTAGTTTATAACATCACACTAATAACGCATATATATTTTTTTTTTTTTAATTGTGAAATGTATTTGCACTTTGTCTTAAATTCCAGTGTAAGAGTGTATGCCATCCCAGTACATGATGCAAATGGCAATAAACTTATATTGACTTTAGGCTCAAGTTGGTTTATGCACACAGAGTATGTGTGTGTGTGTGTGTGTGTGTGTTTGTGTCTGTGTATTGTTCTGTAGATTACCTGTTTCAAAATATGATCAGATAATTTTATCAATGGACATTTGACCATTTATATTCTATATAACACAACCTGCTTGTCATATTTAGACATGACATATTTACTGCCTGGTCATCATCCTTGTAGTGAAGTATTGTCTATCACACAAATCAGTGTTTTTCCCTGCTTAAACAATCATCACACTTCATTCAATAATAAAGCACACATATGGGAGAATAAAAGACCTTTCAGAGACCATAAAAGATCCTATGACCCTATAAACAGGATAAGCTGTATTAAGAAAAGCTCTCATTAGGACAAACCCTTTGGCGTTAGGAATGGTATTGTGTATTTTGGCTGTACAAAGGTTACATTCTACTACACAAAGAATTTACCTAATAAAACATAGCCACCCAAACATTCTGATAGCCCTGTTAGGCAACACCAGTACATATAGTTCAGCAATAAATTGCTAATGTTCATTCTACAAAAATGTCTGCCAGGAACAACTCCTGGGTGGGCCAATCCTAATGTGGCTTATAAATCAGTCCTGACAACTTACTTAAGAGTCCATTCATTCCTGGATTTTGAAATGTTTTATTGCTATGTGTGTTTGTGGAATCTTCTACTCCAGTAACATGCAGAACCTGCTTCCATATCTACAGCATCAGGGAACCGTCCATTTCAAGAGCAAAAAGTAGGTTTAGGTAAAGTTATTAATCCACTGTGGTGGTAACTTTATTCCACTTCAATTGTAAAATGAATAATATGCTTTGTCTAAAGCATCCATATCCCCAGAACATTTTATGGGTTGGTGCTTCTACACAAAATTTTAAAACTGAAAATAGGATAACTTGCTTGCATGATTATTAGATGAAATCCATCAAATTCAACCCTTCCATACAAAATCCAACCATGCCTTCCCCAACCTCACCCCTCTCACATATACCTTACTAGCATGTACAATAACATCACATATGCGGCAGGCTCCCCTCACCTGTGTGTGCACCTTATTCACACCTGGATATATGTAGAGTGCTGTTGGTTTACCCTTTTCTGTTTGTATCACATATGTATGTTTAGAGATTCTACCATCTCAACTCTATAACAAACAAAGAAAAAGATAAATGCAAACTCCTGGGCCTTAAATGGTATTAATATTATTATGGATTTATATAGTGCCAACATCTTCTGTGGTGCTTTACAATTACATAGTCATACATTACATACAGGGTAATACATGCTATACAAAGTCATACATATTACATACACAGGTAATACATAATATAAGTAAACAGAGTACACCGTAATACAATAGGAGAGAGGACCCTGCCCAAAGAGCTTACAGTCTAGAGGAAATGGGGGCGAGACATAAGGTTGCGGGAATCAGTAGGCTATAAATAAATTGGCAGTGTAAAATGCGGGTTGGATCATATTGGATAGTAAGAGGGGTAGTGTCTTGGCCAGGTAATATGCTTGCCTGAAGAGGTGGGTTTTAAGGTTACATTTAAAGGTATTAAGGGACAGTGAGTGACGGACAGACTGAGGAAGGGAGTTCCAGAGCAAAGGGGCAACACAAGCAAAGTCCTGAATACGGGCATGGGAAGAGGTGACAAGGGTGGATGAGAGGAGGAGATGGTTTGCGAAGCAGAGGTTGCACCTGGGATGATATCGGTGGATCAGCTCTGAGATATATGAAGGGGCTGTGTTGGATAGTGCTTTATAGGATAGGGTAAGCAGCTTGAACTGGATCCTTTGCATGATGGGCAACCAGGGGAGGGACTGACAGAGGAGAGGCATTAGAGAAGCAAGAAGAGAAATGAGTGAGCCGGCAGCAGAGTTGAGGATGGATTGAAGCGGTGCCAGGTGGTTGTTTGGTAAACCACACAGGAGTGTGTTGCAGTAGTCTAGCCAGGATATGATTAGGGCATGGACTAGGATTTTTGTAGCTTCATTCGAGAGGAAGAGTCGAATGCGGGAGATGTTTTTGAGTTGGAGCCGACAGGATTTGGCAAGTGAACTGACATGAGGTTTGAAGGAAAGATCGGAATCTAGCGTTATTCCCAGGCAGCGGACATGAGGAGATGGGGATATCGGTGTATTGTTAATATTAATAGTAAGACTAGGGAGGGGAACAGATTGTGAGGGTGGGAATAGGACAAGTTCAGTCTTGTCCATGTTGAGTTTGAGGAAGCGGGAGGACATAAAGGCAAAGATGGCACTAAGGCAGTTGGGGACCTGGGATGTCAGTGTAGGGAGGTCTGGAGCAGAGATGTAAATTTGGGTATCATCCGCATACAAGTGATACTGGAATCCAAATGAACTAATGAGTTGTCCAAGGCCATGGGTGTAGATGGAGAAAAAGAAGAGCTCCGAGTACTGAGCCTTGTGGGACCCCTAAAGGGAGGAGGTGAGCGGTGGAGCCAATGCCAGAGTGTAAAACACTAAAGGTCCTAACAGAGAGATAGGAGGACAGCCAAGAAAGTGCAGTGTCCTGGATACCTTAGGAGGCCAGGATCTGAAGAAGTAGAGGGTGATCAACAGTATCAAAAGCAGAGGACAGATCAAGAAGAATGAGCAAATAGTAATGACCTTTAGATGTAGCACTAAGTAGATCTGTGGTCACTTTAGTGAGGGCAGTTTCCGTGGAGTGGTTAGGGCGGAAGCCTGACTGGAAGTGGTCCAAGAGAGAGTTAGCAGACAGGTGACTGACCAGGTCAGCAACATGTCTTTCCAGTAGTTTGTAAGCAAATGGGAGAAGGGAGACAGGCTAGTAGCTGGAAAGAGCAGACGGGACGAGGGAGGGTTTTTTAAGTATAGGGGATACCAGGGCATGTTTAAATGGAGAGGAAAAAATACCAGTGGAGAGGGACAAGTTAAAGAGAGAGGTTAGGGCTGGTATGAATGAAGAGGAGAGAGGCGGAATAAGATGAGAGGGAATGGGGTCAAGGGGGCTGGTGGTGAGACGTGTCCTGGATAGGAGAGATAAGAGTCCCTGTTCTGTAATAGTGGTGAAGCTCGCTATTGTACAATTAAAGGGATTAACCAATGAAGTCAGGTAAGCTGGTGCAGTGGTAGGAGTTGGAAGCTGTAGGGAGGAGGTAGGGTGTACAGGAAAACCATTTCGGATGTCCCAATCCTCCCAAAACTATCTTTACTTAAGATATTTAAAGACAGTTACAGCAGTAGGATACAACTGGGCATGCTCTAGCCTAAGGCATTGGGGTGGAGCAATGGTGCTGGTGATGTCACAGCTCACAGTGCTAGCAGGAAACATCACACTTATACTGCTGTAAGTTTGCATAGATTGCACCTAGAAGCATGTTCGCACCCAAAACTAAAATATGCCACAGTGCTGGCCCCACTGTGTAGTGTAAAAAGAAATCCTTACCTTACTCCTCTGCTCCTTATGTTTCTCCTGTAGTGCCTGTTCAAAGTCCAGGAAAGTGAAGTGTAGGAGCGGTCTGTGTGTCATCTGGTGCTTGCTGCTCCAGATCCTTCTGCTCTGTTCTTTTCTGTAGTGTAGGGGCAACATTTCTGTAGTGTAAGGCATCCCCCCGACCCTAACTGCCAGGTTTACAAGTTTAAAAAAAGCCCAGAAATAGACTTGCCCACCTTCGTTCCCCCGACTCCCTAGTTCTTCCAGTTAGTAACTGTCAGTTATGGATTTGACAGTTGAAATCAAAGCCAATGACTGAATGTTAATCCCCTGTCTGCCTCTTCTGAGCATGCCCAGGCTCAGTACAGGTTTCTAAATTGCTCAGTTTCCATGAGGCATCCAGAAGCATAGCAGGCATACAGTAATGAATTCATAGGACAAACTATGATATATCAACATATTTTGAAGAGGCCATTCTTTCTAAAATAAGTTCTTATAAGGGGGGAGTTGTCCTTTCAGCTTAATGTAACTCGACTTATACCCTTGCAGGCACCAAGTGAATTCCACAAAATATCCATTAACTACAGATATTTTCTGCAATCACTATGCCGTTGGCTCCTTATCAATTTATTTCTTTTAGCTCTATTACATGTATATCTGTCCTTTTGCTTCAGTATCTAACCACATGGCAATGATTAAATTCCAACAGCCTGTATCCTTTACTTTCTCCCTGGCCTCTTCCTTCTTTCTTTAATACACTGTCACAATTTAAAATCACCTTGCTATTTCCAGTAGCCCAGAGCAAGACTGACAGCACTTTTCTGCAATTCCTGGCACAGTGAAAGGGTCATACAGTACAGTGTGCGCTGCATCCTGCTGGGACCCTCATAAAGTCCTAACGACAACAAATAAAGGTGAAACCAAGCAATTAGTATAACACAGGAGAGGGAGGCAGGTTTCTTTCATGTCCTGTTCTGGCTACACCCTTGTGGGAAGCAGTTGCCTTTAATGGAAACTTCAAACAATAGAAAGCCTATTGAAGGGTCTGACCAAACCTTAGGAATGTTTTACATCTGAAACACAGACCCCAAGCTGGTTGTGGAGAGAGGTCTGTAGGCCAGAGCTGCCTGTTTTTCGTCTCCTACAGCTGGGGGGGGTGTTGTATCTGGCAGAAAGTGTTTAATATCAAGCCACAAGCCACAGAGCATGGATATGGAGCCTGCTCTATAGGATTAACTTTCAGAGAAAAGAAATCAGTTTTATAGGAGCAGACTGGAGAATTGCAAGGCCGTATGTGACTAGCGCCGCACTTATATACCTGTCTAGATGTTATCATGGCATGTGTCTGTTATGGGCCTTTTCTGGAACAATGTAAACATTGCTGATGTGGATTTATAACAGGATGGAGCATTTCTATATGTATACAGTGTAAGGAAAGCTTGGAATGGCAAATATAAGACATACAATAAGACATAAGACACATACAATAGTGCTTTACATGTAAAACATATGCTATTAGGCTGGGTACACACAGAGGGACTATTTGACGGCCGGGGCAAATGTCCGTTGGTCATGGCAAATTCGGCAGCGGCCGAATTTGCAAACGATCGATCGTGCGGTCCCACAGGGAACCGCACTATTGATTGGAATTTACCAACACGTCCGATCGTCTGAAGATCGAAGTCGGTCGTGGCCGGCTGCCCCTAAGCAACAGATAGTGTGAATCGGTCGGTCGGCTGAAAATATCTGCTGATGTGTACCCAGCCTTAAAGATAGAGTACGAAAAAATTAAAGTTTTTATGTATAAAAAATGCAACAGTTTTTATGTGCTATTTGCAACAACCAATCAGATGTTAGCTTTTTACTGGGTTGCTGCAGTTAGATAACATATGATTGGTTACTGCAGATTAAACGCTCAGGCAAATGTTCACCTCTTATTGCATCAGCCCCTAAGGATTAAGAAAAAAGAAGGAACCATATAGAGATAATGTACATTGGTGTCTAATGTCCATACCATGCCACATGGGCAACTACCATGAGAAATGGCTGCTATGTGTGGTAATTCAAAGGAACAAGAAAGTCACACGCGATCAAGCAGGGCTCACCATCCGCTTCTGTCAGCATAACCAGATAGCGTCATGGAGAATGGAGGACTGGAAAATGCAAGGTCCCTGCACATGCTGTCCCTCTGCCTTCTTATATTAATGACACAATGAAGGACACATTTAATCATATTCTGATGCTTATGATTGCATTGTTCTATCAGCAGTTGCAGTCTTCTAGTAGTATGTGTTGCAGTTCTCTATGTATGTGTTGCAGTTCATTTTTTTCTTACGTAAAGTATCACTGGGGTAATCTTGGGGTTTGCAACCTGTTGATTCTCTTGCATTGTAACATCCCAACCATCAGGGGCTCTGGTAAGTTAGGACCAAGAACCACTTCAGCACCAGAGAGAGCCTTAAACTAAAAGCTGGTGTCACGGCGTTTACATCAATACATAACGAATTAACTTTTTTTTTATACAAGGCAATACCTGCATCGTTCCCTAGCCTGGACCGTTTATTTTGCAATTAAATATCTAATATAATTGGCCCAGGTAGTTGCTGGAAAATTGCGGAAATTGCGAAAGTCAATATGTGTTCTGCATAAGTCAGAATGACCACCTGAAATCTAGTATGCTAGTTAAGTGTGAATGTCCCTTTAAGTAGGCTTTGCTGCATTTGATCTTTACTGGGTAGCTTTCAGTCTCCTTTCACCATTAGCTTTATAGATATTTATTATCCTCCTGTCAATAAAATGCAAATCAAACACAGGATAATGAGCAATGAACTGAATTTGCAATAAGTATTTAGACGTGTTACAAATGCAATTTCCATCAGGAACTCGGAGAAGGTGTAGGTTAAGGATCACACGCAGAAGGTTAGAGGGTACAAGATGGGAGGATTAGAGGTTTCAATTACACTCGCGGGGCTGAGTGACATGTTATTTAGAGGTGAAGCCACTTGGCATCTTGCAAAGGAATCGGATATGAATGTGACATTCCCACAAAGTGTCATATCTCAATAAAAACGCAGTCTGACGCACATTCCTGTCACTGGATCAGTCCCGGAACGGAGTAAGATCTTACAACTAACTGTCATCAGGACAGGGCCCCTGAGAGACGGCTTAATGCCTCCTTCCAGCTGCATAGCTTGGCAGGGGCACAAATCTCACTGCCACATAGGTAAGGACTACCTTACCTATTACCATACTATGAAGGGGCAGCATACATTACAAACTGCAGGCTGCAGTACATACAGGCCTGCCAGATCATCGGACCATCACTCTACACATTAAAATACAGGCATCTAGGCTCAGTCAGAATAACTGCTGCTTGCAATCAGACCAGTGCTGCTAATTACATCTTCAAATAGTCTTCAGTAACATTCATTACAAGTTATTTGTCTCTTAAGATATGGGTCTCTATCTGGGATCATCTCTAATTCACAGCAATGTAAAACTCTCCTTACCTGGCCAATGGGACTGGGATTGCCCGAAAATTTGGAAACAGCACAAGGAAAAACAACATACTCCCATTTCCAACGTTCTCTGGCTGCCTACCTCTGTTGTAGAGTGCTTGTAGTGAAATGCCACTAGCTTTAGTTTTTAAACACCTGGAGGCCTGCAGATCCATGACTTAAGGTAGCCCTTTAATAATCAAAGGGCATACCCCCCAACATCCCCCTTTTAATAGTTGCACTTATAGAAAAAACAAAGTGCAGAGCTGCAGGGGGAGGATAATGAATTGAACCTGATCTTAGTACAGCTCTGCAATGCATTTCTCAATTGTGTACCTATTTAAAGGAATAGTTTGCAAAGTGAACTATTCCTTTAATGTATTGATTGAAGACCGCGAGGTTAAGGAGCTATCCCTTACCTCCAGTTCTTCAATCAAATCTCAGAAGCCAGGGACGAAGATGAGTATATTTACCTTTCGAGTGATCCACCACAGCAGCACTGAAAATTCCCGACCACTTTCTGGTTCAGATATATATATATACATATTGCTGCTGTGGTGGATTGTACTTACCTTCATCCCTGGCACCTGAGATATTGATTGAAGAATGGGAGGTAAGGGATAGCTCCTTAACTTCCAGGTCTTCAATTAATACATTAAAGGAATAGTTCAGTTTTTAAGGGGGAATGCTCGAGGGCATGTGACCACAACCAACTGGTATACCCAGGGACTTAGATCTCAGGAGCCTATAGGTTCAAAAAAGCTTGGCACCCTTTACCCCACCCCCTCAACACAGACCACATCCCCCAGACCATGTCTTTTTACTTACAGTGGAGGAAAAACAGACTATAGTGTTTTGAAGTTTAGGAAATGCAATAAACATGAATTGTTTAAATATTAACTATAATATAGGGGGTGTCAGATGCTTTTAAAAACTGATGTGCTGCAAATTAAAGTGCCTACAGTAGGGGAGAGATTGAAAGGCACCCCTGCAACCACAGGTGCCCCTACTGTATGCACGTGCCTATTGGTAAATTTGGAAATGGTTATACCCAGGGACACTGCACCCATGAAGCAGGTGCTGAGATCCTGGCTAATAGAAGTCAGTGGTTGCATGCTCCCGATCACAGGAGCACATTGCCCTTGACTTTTATTGAGCAGTCTGCTCCTGGCACCATTCCTGCTTATACACCATTATTTAGAGGCAGAGAGCACATAGAGTTCCATAGCTTCTGCAAACTTTCATTCTCGCCAGGCACAGAAGGGGTTAAATCTGCAAGCAGCCACTCCTTCCCTTTTCATTCCCTCCCTCTGGCTTCTAATATGACAGGTTGGCTAAACCTCAAAACACTGACTTGACAGTTTAATAAGTTAGATGTCTCACTAAGTTAAACAGATGTCACCACTCACTCTGTTGCTGTTAAATAGCCCAAGGGGGGATAAAACTGAAAGGAATCACAGAAAAAAACAGGCTGTTTCTGTTGATTAAATGTCGGTGTCATAAATCAGTAAAACAATTCTGTCATTTATCAAAGGGAAGAGCCCTTGTTCCTGAGCCTTTGATGTGAGAACAGGGCTGTAATTTCCAAACAGTAAAAAGACACTGAGTTTTCTCATTTGTCATTGACTTAGACTGACAGGAGCTGGATATACATATATATACACTGATGTGCTGACACACCTTACTGCTAATGGCAGCGAGAGAGAACAAAAAGCAGGTAGCGAGGAATGGGAGACGGCTTTGGGTGCACTTTTCCTTCTTAAAGTTACATATGCACTGGAAGCCTATAGGCTAAAACGAAGGAATAAAAGTCGCTAACCAATGTAAGGTTAGCATGACTTTAAGACAGGTTTTTACAAAGTCCTTATATAACTATGAGGTACCACTCCCTGGCATTCACATATGCCTCTTCTCCAGACACCCAAAAATACTGTATCAGAAAAAAGACAAATGACAAATGTGTAGAGCTCTTAGGTCCTCATTTACCCAGAGCAACCTCATTTATCCGGGCAAATATGGCTTTCAGTATTTAATACTGGATTTGCACCTGGTCTTAGCTGGTCTTAAATTTTGGAGTTAAAAGTGGTGCAAATCCTTGTTAAATACATTGCACCGGTTGCACAGGTGTCTTTTGTGAAACTGGTGCAGCCAGTGCAAATATGGAGTTAAACTTGTGCTAACCTATTCAATATAGGTTAGCACAATTTTAACCCCTATTTTTAGCACAGCACATATGGGTAAATCAGGCCCTTAAAGCTGGGACACAAAGTAACGATAAAGCGCTGATACCATCGGATCCGACAGTCCACTTTATCATTACAGTGTGTAGTGCATTTTCCGAAAGATTGAGAGACCTTTGAATATTCCCGTCTGCCTCACAGTTGTTCTGAAAAGATGGAAGATTTCCCTCAGCCGCGGGCGTCTCCCTGTACTACAGTATAGGGGAGTTGGACGCGGTTGGGGAAAAGTCCCGAACATTCTCTCTATTCTGTGTATATGCTGTGTATAGGGAGAAGGCTTGGGACTGTGTGTACCCTTATCTTTGAAAAATGACAGACAGGATCTTGTACATCCTGTCTGTCATCTTTCAAACATCTTTGATGTGTGCACCCAGCTTTAGCCCATTATGACACTTGACAAAGAACGTTTGAAACATGTAGAGTTTTTAAACCTTGAATAAACAATACTACTTTTGGATTGTAATAAGTCTTCCTGTGAAAATCATCTTTTCTTTTTATTGGTATTACATTGCCTCAAGCAGGACAAGATTGAATTAGGAGGTGACTATATAAAAGGATGTGAGTAGAATCTTTACATGACATTTTTGTACACAGGATTGCAAAACTGCACCAAATATTCCAAATGAGGCCTTACCAGTGCTTTGTAAAGAGGGAGAATAATATTTTTCTCCATTGAATCCATACCCCTTTTTATACCAGACAATATTTTGCTGGCTCTGGCTGTTGCTGCCTGGCACTGATTGGTACATTTAAGTTATCCACCAAAACCCCAAGATCCTGTTCCAACAGAGATTCATTTAACACAGAGCCATTTATAGTACAGGCAGCACAGGGATTTTTAATTTCAAAATGTATCACCTTACATTTAACAATCTCATCTGACACTTATCAGCTCAAGGTGGCAATCTTATCTAGATGAACCTACAACAATTGCACATCATCTGTAGCTTTTCAAGTTTGACAAAGTTTTTTTCCCATCCATAAGCACAGAAACTTTGCTGACAATTCTCACTTCCAAATCATTAATAAAGAGATTAAATAGAAGTGGCCCCAACACAGAACCCTGTGACACCCCACATAGAACTTAAGTCCATATAAATGAAGCACCATTAACATTTACTCTTTGCTTTCGATCTAACAAACAATTTCTATCCATGTACAAATGTGCCACCCCTGCCCAACAGACCTTAGCATATAAAAAAGTCACCTTTGGGGGACTGTATAAAAAGCCTCAGCAAAATCCACATTTGCTGCTATTCCACAGACCAAATTCCTACTCCCTCATGAAAGCCAAACAAGTTTGTTTGACAAGATGTTTTTCTTATAAATCCATGCTGGTTACTAATTATAATGTCTGTCTTTGAAAAATATTCTATAATATGTTCCCGTATCAAACTTTCCAGTATATCCCCCACCACTGAAGTTAAACTCACTGGTCTGTAATTACCAGGCTGTGAATGACTACCATGAATATTGGAATTACTTCAACTTTTTTCCATTACAGAGGCATGCTTCCGGACATGAGGGAATCTGAGAAAATAAGAAACAATAGCCTGGATAAAACTGAACTTAAATCACTAAGGATGTATTATCCGACCCAGGAGCTTTAGTGATATTAACCTTCTTTAGTTGTTTCTGACCCATATCCTCAGTTTACCAAAGTGCCATTGCATAATTTATAACATTATTTCTACAATAATTTATTATTATTATTATTATTATGGATTTATATAGCGCTTTACAATTACATAGTAATATAATACAGGGTAATACAATATGCTATCTGTATTTGCATCTTGTATAGTGTATACAGAGGAAATAAATAAAGATGGTTGCTTTATCTACATCCTCTGTCTATATCGTATCCCCACTATTTAATGGCACCACATTTTAGTCCCCTTCTTACTATTTATATACTTAAAATATTTAGGGGTAAGCTGGTTACACACCTGAAAGATCTTGAAAGATGACATTTTTCACACGATCGGGGTACACACAGTCCCGAGCGCTCCCCCTATGCACGACATAGAGAGAACGCTCGGGAATCTGTGTTCCCTCAGCCACAGCCGACTCCCCTATAGAGAGTCTACCGTAAAGGTATAGTTCCCTTTAAAAACCTTTTTATAGTTTTTATAGTTCCTAAAGGTCTGTTCTGTTCCGTCTGACTTAAAGATTTTAAAATCCATTTTTCTTCCTTTCCATTTCCCTCAGAATTCACCCACATGAGTGTTGACTTATTTTTTTTTTAAATTTATTTCCCAAGGGTATAAATTTAGATATCAAATTGTTTAAACCCCCTTTTAAAACTGTCCACTTGTGTACCTTTACCTGAGAATATTTGATCCCAGATGAGCAGAAGGGAAATTTTGCTTTCCTGAAATTAAAAGTATTTGTTAACCTAGTGCATTTTTCCTATTCCATAAGCCTCCAGTTTCCCCTATAGCTATCATACCTTCCATGACGTTAGATCAACAGATCCAATAGAGAACCTTTTCTAGAAGTAACTTCAACTACCTGTGAGAGGAAATGATCAAGTAGCCAATTTAGGAACCCATCATTTTTACTGTGTTGGCAGTTCCACTGCGCCATTAAATGTCAGGATAATGAAAATCCCCCATACGTGCAGCCCTTCCTATCTGTATATGAACTGAATAACTTCCTCTGTCCTAGCATTTGGTGGCTTGTAGCAAACCCCAACAATTATTTTACCCCCCTGCCCAATGTCACCCATTTTGCATCCCCTTTAACATCGATGTCTCTTCTTTTAATAGAATTCCATTGTAATTTACAGCGGTTTATAAAAATTGCCAAAATTGTTAGATAGCAATAACATTGTGAGAAAATAACATAATTCCCAAATTAAAATAATGTATTAGATTTTATCAGTCAGTTGGAAAGAGAATTAAAATCCCATAATTTGATTTTTACCTGTAAAAGTATCTAAATCTGATTCCTGGGTATTCCCCTTCATTAGCCTGAAATATGTACATGCAGCCTTTAGGCTCGTATACACATACGCTCGCGGGACCCACGGCGCACGATGTGTACGAACAAACGTTTCAGGCGATAATCGGCCCGTGTAGGCGCTTTATGATTATCAGCCGAAAAGGTCATTCATTTGGAGATTTCGGCAACTCGGTCGTTCAACGATCCCCGAACGAACAACCGTTTTGGGCGATAAAGCGACAACACACGGGCCTATTATCGGCCGAAACGCTCGTTCGCACACTGGGACCCGCGATCGCACGTGTGTACGAGCCTTTAGTTTCTAGACAAGCAACTCACCTACATGGGGGATACAGGATCCCTGTGATGTCCGTGGGGGAACCTTTTATACATATAAGGTTTTATAAATAGGTTGATATAAACACTGTACACTTTACAGTTTGTCACAACACAGTAGCAGCAGTATTCATTTGCTTATTAATTTGGCTTGAAGAAAGCCAAATTCTGTTCTTTCTATTTCTTCTTCTTCTTTTTCTTTTTCTTCTTCCGTTTTATTCTTCCGCTTTTTTGGACCGTATCTCCTCCCACAGTTTTTGAGCTAGAGATATGAAATTCGGTACAGACGTTCGGGGCATATAGGAGAAGTGTGCTATCTTCTAGCTAAGGAATCCACAGAAGCGTTACGGCGTTATCTGTGAATTTCCGGACATTTTTCCCCGTAGACTATAATGGTAACAATCCTCAAATGTGGGTATTTCAAAACAGTTTTTTTCATGGTCATTAATACAAATAGTGATGTTTTATGGTTGTAAACACAAAAAAGACATACCCTTCAACCAGACCCAGGTACACACACCTACTGATTTACTTATCCATTACTGTGGCAGCCATATTTAAAGGGTAACTAAAGTAAAAAAAATGGCTGCAACAGTAATGGAGGGATAGGTAAGCAGGTGTATGTACTGGGCCAGTCCTCCCTTGGCTCAGTGGTTAGTTATGAGGGCAGCAGCTGTACTAAAGTGGTTAAATGATATGTTATATGAGACAATACGCATGAATTTGATAAATTGCTACTGTGTGGTCTTTTAAGCTTCGTACACACGTTACATATTAGTCTTCAGCTCCCCCAGTAACAACAAGTAAAAAAAATTTTTGACCAATCATCAAAAAAGTTTGTTTTTTTAAACCCCAACCCGACACAGGTACACACACCTACTGATCTACTTATTTATTACTGTGGCAGCCATACCTAAAGGGTAACTAAAGTCAAAAAAATTAATTTTGACCAATCATCAAAAAAGTTTGTTTTTTTAACCCCCAACCCGACACAGGTACACACACCTACTGATCTACTTATCCATTACTGTGGCAGCCATACTTAAAGGGTAACTAAAGTAAAAAAAAAAATTGACCAATCATCAAAAAAGTTTGTTTTTTTTAACCCCCACATGGCACAGGTACACACACCTACTGACCTACCCCTCCATTACTGTTGCAGCCATACCTAAAGGGTAACTAAAGTTAAAAAAATGTTTTGACCAATCATCAAAAAAGTTTGTTTTTTTAACCCCCAACCTGACACAGGTACACACACCTACTGATCTACTTATTCATTACTGTGGCAGCCATACTTAAAGGGTAACTAAAGTAAAAAAAACACATTTTGACCAATCATCAAAAAGATACAAAGAGATTCAATAAAAGTTCTTATCATTGAAAATGGTGCTAATTTTGCCCTAACCAATCAGATGTTAGCTTTCTGATTGATTGGATCAAAATTAGCACCAAAAAGTTTTTTTTGTCCCAAACAAGCGTTCACTACAAACTCATTATTCCCATTATTGAGTTTTAAAATCTGCAGCAAACACACATGTTCCCTTCCAAAATGCAGCCCTTCAAGCCAAATTCAAAGATTATACTTAAACTTTCCCTTTCTAGTTTATTTTGTTTTTGCAGTTTTTGTTCATTCTTATTTTCATCCAAACGTGGTACATCTTTTGTGAAGATGTGCATGACAAACTGCAAAATAAATGGAAATTAAACAGTCACTGCAACTAGTTGAAACAGGATTAGGCTGCAAAGTTTCATTGAAACTCCATAGGTTAGTGGTGGGAAGTTTACCAGTATGAACAAAACCCTTAAAGCTAAAAGTAAAAAAATGTCCTCACAGTGCTAAGATCACATTGCTATGACAGCTAATAAATTACTTTTTTTATTATTCTTAAGATACACGCAGTCTCCAATGAGGTTATGGAAATAGTTTGAAAGGAAATCTTCAGACTAAGGCTAGGTATACATGGGCAGATATTTATATCAGTGTCCGAGCCAAAATAGCATCTGTAGCTGGCCAACATTTCTCCATTACTGATTACGGGTATGCAGTCCATAGGAGACCGCACAATCGGCCCTGATTTACTATCATGTCCAGTTGCTTGTGAAGGTTCTCATTCATCCAGGTCATGGTATATCTGTTGTATTCAATTAGATCAACTGGACTTGAAATGTAGTTCTTGAAGACGTTTCGCTAGTCATCCGACTGGCTTTCTCAATTCAGAATGACTTGTACAAGAATCGTGGCAAATATGTACCCTGGAAAATCCCAATTGCATTCACACAGCCAGGTGTTAAGGGTGTGATTAGATAGTGGCTAAGAGGTGTTATAGGAACGCCCAGAGTAAGGTGTTAAAACAGCATTGTACATGGCAGACAGTTGGTGTCGAACCCCCCCACCTCTATTTAGGCTTGGTTTCTTTATTTTCAACTGCATGGTACTAGCCTTTGTTGTCTGCATCAGTTAATCACACCCTTAACACCTGGCTGTGATATGCTAATTGGGATTTTCCAGGGTACATAATTGCCACAGATTCTTGTACAAGTCATTCTGAATTGAGAAAGCCAGTCGGATGACTAGCGAAACGTCTTCAAGAACTACATTTCAAGTCCAGTTGATCTAATTGAATACAACAGATATATCATGTCCAGTTGTCCTTTTGGGCAATTTGGGAGAAAGAACGCCTGATATTGGTCGACGGCATTCTAAAAGTTACCCGACAATATTTCTGGCCAACGGACAGACTGAAATAACTAAATATCACTAAATGCCTCCTCTTTTCATTCAGGACACAATTGCAGTAAGCTATGCATCTTTAACAGAGCACTTTAAAGAAGCAGTCTTTTAGGAGCAATCCGACCCATGATGCATGATGTGTACGAACACCCATTTCGTCCGACTATCACTGCCTCTTGTTCGTCGTTTTTGGTCGTACATCGTTGATGATCTGCTGGGTTGAATATGTACTGGCAAAAATTGAACATTTTGGATGCAATGGTAGTAAATCATTCCACCCCTTCTGTTATCACCTCCATACATAGAACTATTTTCAAGACATAAGGTTAGAATTAAATGAAGATTGTTCCAATCGATGCAGTTCTAGGTCTGATACATTATCAGGGAGGGGCTCAGTATTTAAGTCACCTGGGCTCTGACTCAGAAATGCCCAGTTTCGATTTGTGTGCCACCTCCTTGTGTCCTTGGGCAAATAACTTTTTTTAAGCAATTAACTTTTATTAAAGACATAGCAGAACAAAAAAGAACACAACAAACCTTTTCCATTCAGGGAGAGGCTGGCACTGTAGTTAACACCATGGCGGTTTTTCAGAATACAAGAACATTTCTCATAGCAGGAGATTAAACAGAGTGAGAAAGAGGGGTGGGATAGACACTGGTTGGCTGTACAAGTAATTTAATCTAACTCAAGTACAATGCAAATATTGTATGAGTAGGGAATAGCTGTGTCTGATAAATGATGTGTATAGCATTGTGTGTAGTTCACTGTATAATAGCACTAATAAAAACTATAAATAGGACTTTAATGTGGGAATTAGGCCTGTAAAAGCAGAGCAGGAATACCTACTAGGGCAAACAATAGAGAAGTATGTGCTCTGTTGGAAATAGCATTTAGAATCTATAACAATATTGAAAATCCTGGTGGTGATATAGTAAAACTAGAACTGTAGGGCTGTTATAATAAACATGGGACAACGTCACAGCTATAATTTGTGTACCGAATGATGTACGGGTGGGTAGACTACGGGTGGGTAGACAATATTGTGGTCTATTGCAGACCATCTAGTCAGACATGATTTACCCACACGTCTAAACACCTGGTCTGATTAATTTTGCTGAAAAATTTCCTACATCACCGATTTTGGTTGGATCAGCCAGATGATTGACCCTGTCAAAATATTAGCTCATGCGTACCAGGCTAGAGACCTATCACACAGTGTTATTGTCCCATGTGCACCAGACCAGAAGCCCATCCACAAAAACATTTGCTACTATTCACATTTATTGCTTATCAATCCTAGGATATTCTCCTGTCTTATCTATAGGGAAGGACTGGGCCAGTAGGTAGAAGTGTCAAATTTCCCCTGGGCCTCTCCTTTATACACTTATTGGGCGATTGATGTGATGTCATAACACATACCACTTGGACACACTGAGACTGGCTGGCCTGCCTCAACAAAGTCAAAGCTTTGTTGTGTACAGTGAGATTCCTTCATGTACCTTCATTATAACTCTAAGTGTTCATTGGATGGGGATGGGGAATTCAATCTCCTGCCAACGGAAAATATTGATATTTTCCAATAGCTTTGGTATATTTGCATATAGGATGGGACTACTGTATATGTTTGCTCATGTAATTTTAGGTGATACTTGAGTCTTCTATCTTGGTGGGCCAGCCTGACACTGGGATAAAAGGTTAAAGAGAAAGTAACAACAGCCTTAGGGTACAACCATAAATGAAATTCAAGTAATCTCAACCTCTTTACATCCATTCACTGTGAAAATTCTTAGTTATTTGTTAGCACAGAACTCCTAGCACCCACTGTTTATTTGTATACACCTTCACGTACCTTTAACTGTCACTCTGACCTTACCTCCGGCTTACAATATCACATTGCTGACAACTTGCCTTGAGGGTAACTTATCTGGCTTCAAACATAATGACATAATAAATGTTTGTTTTGCCTTTAAACCACTCATTGTTATAGATGCCGAATGGAAAAGTTATTGACCAATAAAGTAATCAGCATTTCTTTACAATTAAAAAAAAAAAGCCAGATTCCCCTTTAAACAATGCCCGTTTCCTTACAGGGCTTTTGATTGCCTGAGTTTTTAATGTTAGTTGGCACCTTCCCAGCTGTCAGGACAGTATGAATTCAGCTGACAGTCCTGCTGTCTCCTTTTCCTCATTGGCTTAAGTTCAAAACCTTCCGCTTATGGGAGCAGATGAGGGACTGATGATATGTTTATAGACTTCATAAACATTTCAGGATGTACTCACTGCATGTGTACAGTTAATGTATACACTGTGTGGTTCAGATAAACGTTTAATGTGAGGAATTTATATTTAGTCAGGCAGAATACATATATGTATTAACACACATAAAGCCAGTGATACATATACAGTATTATATGAACCTGGCTGTGCATGTGCGAGAACAGGATTTGTGCTGTGAACATAATAGAACACACCTTTGTGTTGCACCCAGAATAGATGATATCTTATTGCTTAATATTCCATTGTGTACATGCACAGATGTTGGTAACATATCAAGCAATCTGCTCCAGCCTCCACCATGTATACTTTGCAATGATAAAATGAAGCATTGTTGTAAGGCTTGGTGTGTAATAAAGGCACTTACATTACCCATACACGTTTTTTCCTAACGGTGTTGGCCCTCACCCTGGATATTCTTTAGTTGTGGATCAGAGGTAAGGTGAATATAATTCACCTCCTACCTTTCTAGGCTTCCATTCTACTGAGCCTTTTTTATTAGCCTTCTCTTCCAGCCTTGATTTAGTACCTTTTTTTGTTAGCGATAGTATTCATTGAAGACGCCCAATTTTTATTTGTTATTTGTATCTATGTAATAAATTGAATTTGTATTTATAGTTTGACGTGTGCATTTAGATTGTGAGGGGGTGGATTTGTCTTCATAGTGGCCACAAGTGTTATGAGTGCTGATTCAGGGGCCTTTTGGGTTTTATTCCGTCTTTCTAGTTTATTGGTTATTGTATTTCCCAAAGATTTGTTGTGCGACCCTATATGAATATTGAATCGGCGTAATGTCAGGTGCAGTGGCGCTTATTACATTCTGAAAACATGGAATAACTCATGGTATAGCCAGCTTAAGTGTATGTCAGAATTGCTGCAAATCAGGGCCGGCCTTTGATATGGGTGACCTGTGTGACCGCACAGGTTGTATCACCAGAGGGGGTGCCAGTCGGGATTCTTAAATCATGGACCTGTAGGTCAAAGTTGTGTATCAGTGCCATAGCCCCCCAGTTACAGTCCTGCAGATGAAATATATGTATCAGCACCACCCCACAAACAAAGCCCCAACACACGTAAGCCTCAATTAAGATGTCTGCATGCTGTTCTGTCTGTGCATTTAGTGCATTCTGTGTACGCATGATATATACAAGCACGCACTGCAGATAATGAAAGAGGGTAAGCGCAGTTGGGGGATTTGATTTGAAGCAGGCCAAGGCACGCAGCATTCAGCAGCCTATTGTGTGTGGCCAGGGGCGTGTTTTGGAAGAGGTGCTAGGCACCAGTAACAAATCTTGCACAGGGTGCTACTTATCCTAAGCCCGGCCCTGCTGCAAATCACCAACAAATTCTCTTGGAATCTGCAATTGGCCATAAAATTGTATGTGTAACACCAGTTAGTGTAAATCGTCACACATTGTGTCGGAGATAGGAATATTAGTAGCTAGGAAATGAAGGAGACATTTGCAACAAAAGGTATAATAGCTTTAAAATGGAGAAAGGAAAACAAAAAGAAACCGGTAGAGCCAGGCTGGCCTTTTACATGCTGCCATTTGCCTTTGTGATAGCTGACAAAGCTGACGATATGAGATCCTTTGTTTTATTGCAGCTCTCTGATAGTTTGTCACTCTGGCACTTGATAATAGGTGACAGCTCTGTCATTAAAACACTTGATAGCAAGTGAAGTTTTTCTGTCATCTAGAATGCGGTAGAGCTGAATATCCCTTTTGCAATTAATGGCAGGTGACAGCAAACTCTATTTTTGGTAGTGGGAAGAAAGTGTGAGCTTCACATCACATTGTCTAGCTTTCTAATTATACTCATGGTACTTAGACTATTGGGGAGTAGAGATGGACCAGATTTCACAGATGTGCCAGAACTCAGATAGATTTCTGACTTTTTCAGAAATAATAATTATCAAATGTTTGAGAATTTTATAATGTAAAATCAAAAATTTACAGAAGCTCTAGAAATTTTCAAATTTGAAAAATCTTCAATTTTCGAAACACACATGGAATATTACACGGAATACCGAAACAGAAAGCTTGTGAATTTTCTGGGCATTGATACTAGTTCCTCAGACCATTTCCCAGGTCCCTGACCTTACAGTAAGTTACCATTGCTATTTATACCTTCATTTAAGATTTTTTAACTCCCATTGACTTTTTCGGATTGTTTTGAAATTCTGTGAATATGCAAACGGAATGTATTTCACTGAGTTCGGACAACTCTATTGGGGAGATTTACACAATCACTCTGCTTTCGGACATTCAATATCATTCTTTAATCTCTGGGTAAATCCCAATTTCAACTTACCCCTATGTGGCCTTTAATGACTGCTATCAGCTGTTGTTAAATTGTCACATGAAAAGTGCCACAAGAGTGATATTGAATCGCTTGCAGCAACTATACAAGTGTCTATTGTCAAATCTCACACAGTTCCCCCCTTAATGTCATGCTCTTCGTAAATTAGAAATCTTCATAAAAGAGTTGACAAGACTTTAAGACAGAAATCCACCACTTGCGGCACATGTTAAATCTCTCCAAATGTTTAAATATTGCCCAAATTGTTGATCCTGGTTTTGGTATTTCATATCATATATCTTATATAGCCATGGGATAGGATAATGCATTTGCCCCATGGCTTTATGGGATGTTTCTATGACTTTCAACCAGCACATTTGCTCTAAAGACATTCAAGGAGAATTTTTCATTATTTTCTTCTTCCATTGTTCTTTCTCTTGAATTCCAATCCCAGAGCCACCTTCTCTGCGACTGCACTAGAGCTCATAAAGCCACTAGGGGTGGTTGCAACATTCAAAACTGGGGACATCAGGAAGATCCTCCTTGTGTGAGGCTTGGAATATCCCTCTAAGCCTGTTTAATCTACAGTGCAAGCAACCCTACAGTAGGTGTTTTGTAGGATTCCTTCCTGTGGTGTTTAAAACAAGAGTATCTGTCCTTGGCCTTCAGTGCACAGAAGCAATGAAAAAAAAAACTACCACCCAATCAGAATGGCCTGAGAGTGAAGTACAGTTAGTTCTATATGCTGAATTCTGTTTTTACAATTAACCTAATCATGAGTGTCCACACTAAAATATATATCGCATGGCGCTTTTACTGTAAGAAAAGTCCTGTTTAATATTCTACACTGTTCATCATAAAGGAAGCATGAGATAATTGTATATGATCCTCGCACACTAACATAACTATAAATAATATCCAGGCTTCCTTATATCTTAACATGTACAGTGATAGTAATTGGGAAGGGTAAGAGTTAACTTCATGGAACACTAGGCTAGGAATCCAAGCAAACAGTGGCAGTGGCTCTTTAGCTGAACAAAGCACCTGTCAGAGAGTGAAGAGGTAATGACAGGCCTGAGTGAGTGGCATTAAGGTTAACACCTGCATTAGTGTCTGCTCTTTTGAAGGTCAATGGTGGCAGTTTAAATAGTGCTGGGTGAGACAAACTTCAATCAAGTGCTGCTGGCTCTGCTCTCCTGCTAAACTTCTCACCAGTCATCCATCCATGTAATTAAAATAACTCAAGGGATTTTCTCTCTGTGGTTTTTAAAGGGAGGGGAAGAGGTGAAGTGATGGATAACTTGTTTGTTGAAGATATTTTTTTACCTTTGCTGCATTGCGCCGTGCAAATACAAGAAAGATGGCACAAGTAAAACAGATGTCACAATCTACCCATAATCACCTTCAGCAACTCTTTGACGCAACCAATAATGCTGGCCATACACTTATGTCCATTTGGCGTTCAAACAACAAATTAATCTAATATAATGACACCCAATCAACCACCAGGAAACGTGTATGACCTGCAGATAAACACATTCCTCACACCTCTTGTCCGATTGGATCTGTCCAGCTGAACATAGTGACCCACCATGTACATATACACATGTACATAAGTAGAACTTGATACCTGATTCATTGATTAATATATTGGTGTCTGGCCTAGCCCATATCCAAAACACTAAATCGTGCTATCCTTAGATAAATATGCCAAGGGATAAATAAAATGTAATAGTGAGGATCACCTACTTAGCACAGCTTGGTTTACCCAGAATATACATTCACATTCAAGATGACTTTCTTTTGTGTTTATTAGCTGGGAATTACCACCCAATATATGAGTCTGAAGTTGCTGTGTTTAACAAAGAAATAATGCTAATTGCCCCCCCCCCCACCAAAAAAAAAAAAAAGGATACAAACCCTATGGAGCAGGTTGATACATTTCCTGGGACCAATACACTCTGCTGATCTTCAGATCTGAAACATGTTTGACTTCTGGCAAATAACTGACAATATTTAGACAATTATTGTGTCCTATGTACATATGCTGTTGACATGTACCCTGTGTTATAAACCATAACAAGCAATTTGCTTATTATGTCTAATAGTAGTAATTCAAAATCATCTACGGTAAACTCATTGGGTACTATAGAACAGGTTTCACCACTTTCTATTTTTTCAGCTGTCACTTGGATGAGTAGGGAAATGCCTTCTAGATTACTCAACAAGTCCAGTTCAATCTGATTCATTAGACATTCTGTTTAATGACCTGGATGAATGAAAACCTTTATAGACAATAAGATGTCATTAAGTGTTCTAGTCATTAAGTGTTGAAGTTTAGAGAGAATTAATCAACCAATCAAATTGGTTTCTCTTGTTACTGGGGAAAGACACACTAAAGGTTCGTACACACGATACACGATGTGTACGAACGAACGTTTCGGCCGATAATCGGCCTGTGTGTATGCACTTTATCAGGCGAAACAGTCATTTGTTCGGAGATCCGCCAGATTATCAGCCGAAACTTTCGTTCCTACACATCATGCGTCGTGTGTCATTACCCACAATTGCACGTGTGTACGAACCTTTACCCTGTTACCTTGTATATCTTACAGTACCTTTAAAGAAGATATCACTGAAAGGAAAAGTGTATTAAAGAGATATGTAGCTGTTTAAATGAGTTGCATTTCCTTTTTTTTGACATTTCAGTATATAAGGAAATAATATTTTTTTAGAGCTTCAGGAAAAGTTAAACTATTAATAGAAGAGACTGTTAGTCTGTGATTTATTTCTTGAATTGTTTAACCCATACTCCAAGTTTACAATATATACCCAATTTCACAACGACCCTGAAGATACATATTCTTTTCGATTTTCACCGTCCCCTTCAACCTTCTTTCTGGTTCTTCCGGGTAGCAGCCATGAATCATGGTCATCAAGTTTCTGTATTCCTACTCCTGTCTCCTCGTGTTTTTAGCTCCGCCCCCACAAGATGTGAAAATGCCTTTGCAAAGCCAATACTTTTCCAGTCAGGATGCGCCTGACGTCAGTGTGCACGCATGTTGTGGCAATGTCACCATGAGCGAAAAGCCAGTAGGCGGAGGGAAGTGATAGCCTGTAATACTAATCCAATGCAAGGTCAGGGAGACAACCTTCCCAAGAAAATGCAACCAAGCAGGGAGTGTCAGCCCAGATAAATGACCCAAGGTAAATTGTTAGGACCTTCCATACTAGGGTTACCTTGACGTGGTTGGAAGGCTTTTCACTTTTATGCATAAAATTGTAACTAAAAACCCCCATGCGTTTACTGTTTGCACTAACATAGATATTATGATATATGGGGCCCAGGAATGTGCATTGATCATCTCTTTTCTTGTTTGTTCTAATGTTTTGGTCAGATCAGTAGCACTTCCACTATTTGTTATAAAGTAATTTTGCCACAGGAGTGCTCCCACAGACCCTCCCCAAATACGCACGCACTCGTGGCAACATCGCCGCAACATGCGTGCGCACTGACATCAGGCTGGCGCCCTGCGACCGGAAAAAGTATTGGCTTGGCAAAGGGATTTTCACATCTCGTGAGGTCAGAGCTAAAAATGTGAGGAGATAGTGGGAGGAATACAGAAACTTTGAAGGAGGAAAGGTAGGATATGGGGGGGGCTAAAAGAAAATAAAAAAATCACTTTACATCTAATTACTAAGCTATCTAGTATCATTCAGATGGATTTACATTGTACATAGCCTTTAAGGAAGCTCTGCTGCATTCTATGTAGGAAGATAGGAGGCGAAACTCATCCACTCATTTCTGTTGCTAGGGGTATGGATTTGGTTTTAATAACAGTTAGTTCAAACAATGTAAATTTACTGCTGCTAGAAACTCGTTCAGAAAACATGTCCAACTCAGCTATCATTTCTCAACCACAGCAGCTGTTTTCGCTCAGCTCCTACCTGACAGGGTGCTTTGGAAATAGCAATCAGTGTATTTATAAGAAGGGACGGGCCCATAAATATGTCACAATGGAATATATACGGCCCCATATTTCACCATTTTCTATTTTAACACTGTGAGTTATGGCTGTAGAAAGGCTGCCCATTAACTATGAGGATGATGGATATTCCTCACTGTGCTGACTGTGTATGTGTGTTCATCTCTACAAAAACATCAACAACAAAAAAAGTAACACACAAAAATAAAGGTATTAGAAGATGTGTTTTTACAGTTCTATCAATATTTACACATCTGTTTACCTAGTAATCTTCAACATGCACATTGCAATTTACAAACCATCAACATGCAAATATCAACAAGTGCAAATAGCACAAATCCAAAGGTACACATGCCCAGGAAAATGAGGCACATTCATGCACACAAATTCTGAGCATAAAGTTTGACCATGCAACTAATTTGGAGGAACCAATCAGATGTTATCTAAATGTAATAACCCAGTTAAAACATCTGATTGGTTGCTGCAAATAATAGCACATGCAATTACACCTTAATGTTTAGAAAGCAGTGAGGCTCATATCGCCCAACCTGACCAACATTGCCTTATCTTCTGTAAGGTTTTGGGCTTTTGTTGCCTGTTAAGTGGAATATTTTTGTTTATTTGAAATCTATTGATGTTATAATGCAAATGTGAACCAAAATAGTGCGATGGTAGATGGTATTGGTAGGACATTGCACAAACGTGTTATCAAACCAACCGTTTGCAGTTGGCATGTAAGTAAACCACATGGCTTCATTCTTCATTGTACTGGGCTGGAAAATAAATCGTGGGAAATGGTTAAATGTGGTTCCTTAATATTTGAATTAGTTGTTCCCATTTACAAAATAACCAGAAAGGTTGGTCACTGGGACACACTGAACAATAAAAATAACCACTGATATTATTGGTTTGTATTATTGGTCTGTTTCACATCCCTGTTTCAAGCAACTATTGTTATGTCAATTGCGATCACACAGCACAACATCACCCTGTGGCAATTGGTCATTTAGATGATCAAGAATCCTTTTAGTCCATCCCTGAAATGAAAAATTATAAATCACTCCAAACTACAAAACTGTAATAGTTAGAAATCTGAAAGATATAAGACTAACCTGAATTGTTTACAATATCTTGTTACCCCTCCTTCTGCTTCCTGGTCCTTCGGTTAAGCACCTGTCAGTCAATTACTGATCCCCTAGTTGCCTCCTCTGAGCATGTGAGAGCTTGTAAAAGAGCTTGAGGGGGCGTAAACATTTTGAGTGGCAGAGGGTGGGAGTAAACGGTTTTGCTGCACAACAGGTTAGTCCTACATCTGTCAGCTTTCGAACTATTGGGGTTTTGGGGTGATTTATCTATATACAAACACGTGCTAATAAAATGCCTGTGAAAATCTTCAGATGCTAATAACCTGCCGACTGGAATTGAAACCACATCCACTATACTGCTGAATTAACAGCTTGTATGCAAGACAAATTTCCCTGAGGGGATATTGTGCCAATGGTTTTCTTTATATTTTGATAGATGCCTGTTTGGGAGTAAGAAAAACATTGTTGGGGACATAGTTAAGACAGGCAATATTACCTGAAAGTCTGTGGTGGTTTATTTGTTTAATTGTGAAATCTCCCTTCCCTTAAAGCACTACGCGCATACGTAGATCTGCGCATTCGTGTGCGGCACCACATGTAATTAGTGAAACCCAACAAAAAAATAACTCCAGACATTTACCAGTTACCAGGTTCTACTTTTTTCCAGGATGACACAGCCGCAGAATTTACCTTTATTGCACATTTGTTATATGACCTATTCACCATCTTTAGACATTCCTACAGAACATGTTTCAAATGAGCCAATATATCCAACTTAATGGGATTGCACCTTGAGAATTTAATAAACACATGTCAAGCTGTAAATCACTGGCAAAGAATGGCAAACATGTGTTATATGGCTAGGGGCTTTCATTGCTCTTTCAGTTTGGGTGTGGACAACACATAAGGGTGAAGAGTGAGGAATTAGCACATACACTGAGCCACAGTTGCTTAACAGGAGTATTGCTTTAAATGTTTAAAAGCTTTTTTTCTGACAGTCCATCGGTTCCTTATTTCCTTGCCAGGAGTTTATGGAAAATGAATCCCGTTCCTGGTGCATAGGGATCCAGTTCCGGATTTAGTTCTTCTGAAGAGGCCCCTGGCTTCGGGCTGACAGGGTGAGAGGGTGTGCAGCAAAGATTAATGATGTGGGCGTGTAGGAGACTCATAATGGTTTGTTTGATGTGACAAGGCGGATAGCGGCTGATTTATGTCACAGGCAGATAGGTATTTAATTGTGCACCTCATGGCACCACTTCAAAGAAAGCTGTTCCTGTCAACCCCCCAAACTTTAACTTTAATCTGACTGACAGATATTTCTCTTATACTGTTTTACATCTTCTCCAGTAGGCAGAGAAACCAATCTCCTTTAAGTTTATTTTCACAATACTGCACAGTACATGCTCTGTTTTCACCCCCTCTGCGTATATTTCTTTTTATACTGGCTGCTTTATACTCTTACCATGATATTAGTACACCTCAGAGAATGTTAATTCTAATAAGGATAAAGCCAGACTTTCTTGATACATCACTAATTGTCCTACATCCAAGTGGAAAGGAAGTATAGCTCATGTCACTGACATGTTGACCATTAATATATTGATGGTGGGATATAAGTTCACCATGTGAACTGCTAATTAGTCTCTACCTTCTCCCTGTTATTCTATTAGGCTGCTTGTGTCTAAGATTTTTGTCCAAAAGATAATTAATTGGTGACCATGTGTGAGGAGACAATTGCTATAGCTTGGATTTGCTTCTTCATCAAGGATTCATCAAGTTAAGCTTGAGAAGGTTATCATTCATCCAGGTCATGGTATATCTGTGGTAATAAGTTATATCAACTTGACTTATTATCCAACTGGTTGCATTGTTAAGGCATCAAAACAGCATTGTACATTGCAGACAATAGACGTCAAAACCCTCCACCACTATTCAGGCTTGGTTTCTTCATTTTGACATTAATAGCCTACTTGACACCTCTTTTAAACCAGTTCTTCTCTTTGGCCAAGATGTTGACATTACAGTCTTAAAGCGTACTTCTGTTTTCCTTAAGATGCAGATACACGGCTGAGTCCTGACCTGAGGAATTGGCTCTGCTGTCCTGGGCCATATGTAGTTGCAGATGCTCTTCAATCTCAGCCCACATACAAATCAGAGCACTCCTCACTGCACTGCATATATGATGTTGCTTGTCTTGTGTTTCGGTAATTAAAACAGCAGCTTGAATTATCTTGCTCAACTAGTTGTCATACCAGGCCAGTGTATTGCCAGCTGGCCTGCTCAGGCCTTTAGAACTCTTGGAGAGATTTCATCATGACCTGCTACTTTGTGTGAGTTACCACCTTGTAGACTATAGATGAAGGCAGCTTTTGGAATTTGGAGAATTGGGTTTGAGTAAAGGATGAGGGCACAATAAAATATATCTTCGTTGAAGTGGGCAAAAAAAATTGTTAAGGTCTTCCATAGGAAGGGTTACTTACCAAATTATGTTGGAGCAATTGTTGCTTGTGTAATATGTATAGTTTGATAAAAAAAAAAATATCTGCAAAAGCCACCGGGTATTTCCAGAGATTATCTCAGTTTATGCTGATGCCCTTTTATTTTTTTAATTGCTTTTACTTGATTGTAGCATCCTAAATTATTTTACAAAGTATCTTTGCATTTAAAGGTGAGTTGGAAATCTCAAGTGTAATCCTGACTTCTTTAGAGAACCAGCAGGGTTATTCAATAAAAGTTCTTATCATTTAAAATGATTGTAATTTTGCCCCAACCAATCAGATTTTATTTAACATTTGAAAGCTAACATCTGGTTGGGGCAAAATTAGCACCATTTTAAACGATAAGAACTATTATTGAATCTCCCTGCAGGAATTTTGATTTGGATGTGTAGGCTGATATTTTTTGGGTGGAGGTAGCATTAGCATAATCATAGATTTGTAGACCAATTATTTTATTTAAAGTTCTATGCTATTACACCATAGGTAGGCCTTTCGTGTCTCTTTCAGAGATTTCATAAGATTAAAAGCCAACTTTGCCAAAAAAAAATTGTTAAGTCTTGTTTAACCAGGGAAGTACAAAAACCTATTCCTCCTTCCCTGTGGCTGCATGGCTCCTAATGATATAGATAGGGGAGATAGACATGCTCTGGGTGTAGAGTAAAAAGTGGTGAGCTGTCAGTTGCTACACAAGTGGAACTTTGACAGCTCACTGCATGTGCCAACAGCCATAGGAATAGGTTTTTCCTTGGAAAGGGACTTAACAAGCAGATTTTTTGGGCCAGCCGTTTGATATTTTAGCATTTCAATTGATTGGCCTGAAATATTGGTTGTACTTTAGAAAGTGTGTTCATCCAAATCAGATTAAAGGATGATCGGACATTTCAGTAACTCACAGCCAATTGTGCTGCCTCCTATGGACCGCATGATCGGTTGTGCTGAAATGCCGGCATAGCTGCTATTTCAGCCTGGCCAACCAGTCAATTGCATGAACGGACACCGGGACAAAATATCTGCAAAGTGTACCTAGCCTAATACTTTAGGTGGCCTTACACATGCACGATAGTCAGCAAATTCCATCATATTGTTGAACATCGGTCATGTGTATGGATAGGTTATTAAGCCAACAAACTACCACCTATCAGTCCGAATGGACTACAGTATAGGGAGACGATAACTTCTGTAACGTGTCGGCGCAATGAACGATTGTTCCGTATAAAGTATATACAGCGTGATTGTTACTGTGTTTTTGCAGATTGGGCAAATTCACAATCAGATTCTATTAGTCACATGTGTGGGCATCTTTAGGCTGTGTACACACCATGACATTTTGCAGCCCGATTGACTATTAGTTCATTGTATCAGTTGATTACACAGGAAAAATTGCATGGATTTGCAACCGATATCTGAATATTTGTTAGTTTGAATCAGACGAATGGGTGATCGGACAAGTTAGAAAAGCACAGATGATTGTGCGGTCCTCCTATGGACCACACACTCGGCCGCAGCGAACTATTGGCCGTGGGTTATTTTGCCGCGACCGGCAGTCCTTAATGCTGGGCAACGGGTCGTTATTGGCGAACAGTCGGTCGGGATGAACCATCCCATGGTGTGTACCCAGCTTAAGGCTACTACATAAATCAGAGCTATTTCCAAGTCCTGGTCTGTTAGTAACTAAGCTTTTGTTCTTCTTTAAACATGAAGAGTGAAAGTCTGTTTGACCCCAGTCTCACCTTGTAGTGTGATAAGATATCAATCAGATTATCAGTTAAGATAGCATCCCTGCATACCTCCTGCTTTTGTGTGTGTTGTGTATACAAAGTTACTATGTCCACTGTTGTTGTCCCAAGGCCACAGTCCTGCTCACCTTTCATATTAACCACCCTTAGATTCCAATAGTGAGTAGAATTATTAGATAAAAAGTTGTTGAAACAAGCAAGTTGTTAATGTATTCTACAGCTACTTTGAGAATGGAAACCCAATAATGTTTCAATGCCTAACATCTGCGTATTATTTATGTATTAATTTCTTACGTAGAATTTAATCTTATATATCCATATGTATAAAAACATAATTACATACATACTCATTGTTTTCATAAAGGGAACCAGTTTCCGGTTTCCTATAATAGTGGAAACTTATACTTTACTAACACAAATATCCATGCAAAAATCCTCTAATCACAGCAGCCCTGTTCACCCAATCACGTCCTGCATGTCATCTCCATAAAACATAGTATAAGCAAATAAATGGACAGTCCTCCATCCAATAGGAGCTGTTAGGATTAAAGGGTAACTCTGGTCTACATACAGATGGCCTTTTAAAAAGGACACACTCCTATCTTAAAATGACAATCATTTTTAAAGCTAGCCACATGCCTAAAGCTAGCCCTAAGGTGTCCAAAGGTAAAGGAAAGGACAGAGAATGGGTACAGGTCTGTAAAGCTAGGTACACACTATACAAACCTTTTTTCTGACTGACCATTCAAGTCTTTGGACTGGTCAGTCAGGAGGAAGGACTGATGGTCGCGGCAAAAGTAGCTGCGTCCGACAGTTAGACGCGATCGATCGTGTGGTCCATAGAGGACCGCACAATCGGTTGGGATTTTCTGACTTGTCCGATCGTTTGTTCGTTCAATTTAGATGAATGAACGGTCGGCGATCGGACGCGGGCGCAAAAAGCCGCCATACAATAATTTGGCCCGACCAAAACCGGAACACTGAAATGGCGGTCGGTTGGGCCGAATTATTGTATTGTGTGTACCTAGCTTAACTAGCTTTAGAAAAGATCGATTTTAGGGGGTGGGGCTTATGATACAGCTTATAACACATGCCTGTCACAGAGACAGGGCAGTCTGTGAAGTGTAACCGTACACGCCTATAATTTAAGATCCAGAGAAGCTAGAGACATCATCCTAAGCTGTGTTATCCAAGAGATGGCACCACAGTTACTTTTAAGTACAATAAAACCCTTAAAAGATTCAGAGCATACAATTGACAAGGATGTCATTATTAGTGTCCACTGTAGTAACTCTAGGCATATCCTGCATCAAGTTGTAAGTTATTTTACATGAAATATAATTCAATTGCAGGTAAAACCGACGCACCACTTGACATGGTGATTGATTCGATGATCGAACATTGACTCGATTTAATGTTGAGCTAGTATATGGCCAAAATTAGCCTTCGCCTCAGAGCAAAGAACTTAAAAAACAGTTTGCACCAATGTCAATTCTAGCCACTTTAGAGGATAGCACCCGAATCATTAGACTGCCTTTCTTTTCAGAAAAACAGAGATGTATAACACAATGGAGTCTTTGTCATAGTTATCATCAGAGATTAAAGAGTGAATCTGCAGCTGTCATAAGAGACTCTACTCCTGTCTTTCTCATGTGTTTAATAAATTCTTTATGTTTATGGGATCCGTTCCCTAAGCCCGACCTTTCATCTTTGTCCGTCTCCTCAAAACAAAGAATGCACTCACTTTGCTCTTTCCTGAAGTGAACAAACTATAGAGAAGGGGACTTGAATAACGAAACAGACAAGGAGTGACAGACACCTTAATCCTGATGTTTAACAAGACAATTTGGTGATGGTGTAATTATGGCCTGCTGAGAGACTACAAATGACTTGCTTGTGTTTCCTTCTGGGTCACATTACTAGTACTAAGAAGAAATGAAAATATTGGGCCATAATGTTGACAGATAACGATAGGGTGCTGCTTTTTTGTTTACAAGCTGTGGCAAACCCGCAAAACATCAATTTATTATGGAAATTATTCTATCCAGTCATTGGTTAGTGTTACAGTTTGGTAGAACTTTGTTATGGGCTCTCACCACTTCAGAATGCCATCAGAGTAAGGGTGTCTATGGGTGAGCAGTGCCCATGGCAAGTCTCTACCACTTGAGGTCCCCCCTTGGCAGATCCCAATAAGCTGAAGCAGATCGGTCCACACTTCCAATGTGCAATATGTTTCTGAAAGGCATTTCATGGAAAGTATATTTTACTTTATAAAGCCTTAGAAGGATTTAGTCAGTGACATCTTCCTGGTTTAAATCATTGTTCTATGAATGTTGGTTTAAAATAGGGTAGAAATCGCCACTGGCAAGAAAACACCCCTGGAACAGTTGTAAATTGCATATTACACTGTGGAGTATCTGTTATATTTGTTTGTACAGCTGTAAATTGCATACTATACTGGTAATGCCTGTTATATATTTTTACTATTCACATCTTTGGTTGTCTAACCTGTCTCCTGTGTCGCCAACCCACAGGCATCCAAATGTAACAGAGTTTCCTGGCCATAGCAATAAGACAATAATTGAAATATTGTAGGTGGGATTCTAAACTTCTGACCTTAACTACTTTCTTTCCCCAGAAAACCTTTTCCTTTCAATAAATTCATGACTAAATAGAGGGTTTATTTTTTACCCTCCTCGTTACTGGTTCCTTTTCAACATACTACTGGACTTTCCCATTTGACAGAAACAAGTTGAATTTCTTCCCCTTGCTAACATCACATAACATACATTATTTGCCTTAGACAATCCTGCACCTGCCAATCATACACAGTCTTTCCCATCACATGATGGCCAGAATTTTCACCGTGACTGAGATTTTTTACCTGATGTTTTCCTCAAACGTTTGATTCAGTGATAGGAACAACTCAAAATACCAACTGTGCTGCTTCTTTTTTACCAACAGACTACCAAGTAATACATCGCTCAGTAGATCAGATCGGGCATTAGTTGGCCTATGTGTTCCTAGCCCAACTTGCATTCAGTCAATGTCACCCTTTACATTAAGACCTGATAATGTTTAGGATATATCATATTAGTATTGCAGACATAGTTTAAGTCTGTAATGTAAACCATGCCATAAAGATCTCACATCATAAATTTCTTTGAAGTAGCAAATGGAGCCCTTACTTTTTTTTTTTTTTTTATGAACTGTAATTCAGATAACTTGTCTTTTATTCCTTAATTACCTTCTCTGTATTACTTGGTGATATATTGCCAGTAGAGCAAAGTAATGGGTTGTGATCCGAAGTGTTATCTACCAATTTGATTTCCAATTTACTGGTAAGTCTATTTCACAGGCTGAGATATCTGTTTGTGTTAATGTTGTGCTGGGTTCTCTGCACTTTCCCTCATGCTGGGACAGGTTCATTTCAGGAGAATTATGGGATCCTCTTCCACTAGGCTCAGCTCATTGGGAAAGGATCCACATCTTTAGCTGTAAAATTGTATCTCCCTCTTTGTGGATCCTCTGCAAAGTTTCATTATCTCTGTAACCTTGCTACATTGCTTCATCATTTCTAATAGGCCTCGCTCTGATATTTTTATGGCATTATAAGGATGAAAGGAGATGGTTGTCTATTTTGGGGCTTAATTATGTGTTTGGTTGAGATTTGTAAGGTTCTTCTTGAAAGAGATAACAAAATATACTGAAAATAATAGCATGCCCTTCAACCATTCTTCGGGGGGGTTGGAAAAGGGAATTGATAAAAATAGATAAAACACGCCTAGAGTTCTCTCTCTCTCTCTCTCTCTCTCTCTCTCTCTCTCTCTCTCTCTCTATATATATATATATATATATATATATACAAATACAAGGATATGCAGCTCAAACCTTTATTCTAAATTACTTTCAGGTGCAGTGCAAAGAAGGACCGTCAATTTATACACAAAAGACTCCAGCACTCAACTACACATATAAGCATAAATTAATTCAATATAATAATCAAACATATATGCAAGCAATGAAGGGTGATCACCTGCACTGTAGTTAAAATGGATACATTTAGTTACATTGTTTGTACAAATGTGTCAGCTGATGCGCCACTTCAGGGCAGTATCCCAGCATCAGTCCTAACCTAGTGAGTAAAGATATGTCCTTTGAGAGTGTATTGAGATGACTATGTGAAGAAAGTTTGTTTTAATCCACAGGCCATGACAGTTTGGCATCTATTCATGTCTGGAGGAGGGCACTGCTTTTAGTATTTTTTCTTTCTCTAGTTGGAACTGAGCGACAGTTCTGGGGCAGCAGCACCCGGACCACTTTGGAGACTCAGTGAGTGAATTTCACGTGAAGTTGATGTTTATGTTGATGATGGGAAGGGCTTTGGGGTTGAGAACCTGTGTCATACTTACAGTAATTAATGGTGTATTTATAATAATACTATTATTATTCATGTACCTTAATATCTCTAATACTGCCCCATCTTCTATTTAGTTTAAATTGAACTATTATGCAGGTTAACTCCTACAAATCAATGCTGTGAATTCTGGTGATTTTATTTATTTTTTTTTTTTTTTACAAATTTCAAATATACCAACTGTAAATCAAATACAGGATTGCACATCTTACCGCATGTATTGGCTTATTATCAAATATATTTCATGTGCAGGTTTCAAATAACTTGAAATGACAATGTTTTGCTAACAGACTTGAATTAGTTCAAAACCATACCACTGAGTCCCATGCCTATGGCAATGATAGGCCATTAAATGCAGGTATCTGACTTAATACACTTAGCAATTATATCAATAAAAAACATTACATTTTATTCCTGTCTATATTTTCAGACTGTGCTTGTCAATACTGTATATTTCTTTCCTAGACTGATAGCTGCTTCAGGGTTGACTCTTTGTCTGTTTTTGGTTTGTGTCAAACTGAGTTGCTTATGTTTATATTTGCCCTAAGTTGACATTTCCTTTCCAACAAGATTCCATACCAGATTCCACTAAGCAACTTTTCTTACAATACACTTTGAAGGGACACTATACTGAAAAAAAGTCTTTGCCTCATCTTGATCTAAAATTGAATACATGTAAGTAGCACTTACTCTGCCTTCATTTCAGCACACATTGTTTAGGAGCAGTATCCCCCCTCCCTCTTTTAACCACTCCCACTTCTATCCAACCTGACTTTTTTCCCACAAACCAACTGTCAAGCCTGCACACAGCATACAGCATTCCAACTGTTAAAACTCTTTCACCATTCCATCTACAGTAAAACTACTCACAGAAGAATAGTTTTTGAGAGCAAGGAACTTGATTGACAGCTGAAATATAAGAAGTTTTAGATTGGATATCTAAAGAAATAGGGGGCAAATCAACAAAAAAATGATACAGATATACCATTCTGCAAGGAAAGGTTACAGCTTGCAACAGAGGCCCTGAAGAGTTCCGTTTTAGGGGTCCATCTCAGTGTGTCTCTTTGCTTGGTGGCCTCTTTGGAGTCTTGTTGACCTGCTTCTGTTCATTTAGAGGCAATTAAATCAATCTTCTTCCAGCTCTGCTATAAAAAGAACCCTGTGAGTGTGTCCTGGGTGACAGATCCATGACAGGCTGGGAAGATTGATTATAGGGAGGACCTGACATTAGCAGAAAGAAAAATACAGACAGTCTTATGGTTTCATAATATATGCATTTATTACCAAGCCAGGCTTTCTTGCTGCCCTGCAGCTGGCAGAAGTAAAAGTATATTCAGAAATAATAGAGCATACAAACAAAATTAGCAGACTTCTCAAGTTAAAAAAAGGGTCTTTATAAGTAAAGCACTTTCACCCGATGAGTAACCCAGCACATAACTAGGCTTAGCTCTTCAAGACCTCCGGTGCATAGCTGCTACACAGCAAGTGACGGCATTCCACAGCCTCAGCACATCCTTACTGGCACACAAGCACGTTCACTGCATAGCTGTTATACCGCAAGCTCTTCAAGAATGCAACACTTACCTTCCCGAGCTACTATATAAAATAAAGGTATTGAAATATAACACTTACCTACTATTGCTTCTATATCCCATATACCTCAAAACGGTTAATCAATTTTAGATTTAATACTTTTTGGGGGGACATTTTTTATGCCCCAATATATTTTTAAACTTCTACCAGCATTTCACTTTTGGGCTGAAGTTTATAACCAGTCGTATTGTGCTTAAAATAACAATTGGAAAAACTGCAGAGGGCATGTTCCTTAAATTTAGTTGGGCTCCAAATGTGCACTTGGCAATCTTAAACAGAAAATGTATCCCCTGACTTAGGCTAGGTATACATGAAATGGTATGTCAGTCAGGACAAATATTAGCAGTACATTTTTGCCTGCCATCCAAATCGGCCAAAAATTCAGACAAATTCGGTAAATTGTGCAGTCTCCTATAGACCGCATAAACGGTCGAGCCAAAATTTCGGCCACAGCAAGCAATATTTTGGATGGCTAACTGGACGATAGAGGTGAATGGTCATCAGGGATGAAATATCCCTTGTGTAACTAGCCTTATAGCTAAGTCATACCTACCAACCTTTAGGTGTCCATCACAGTATTTGGTTGGGGACTGGTCATGGCCCACCCCAGACCACTACCCTGTAAGGGCCACACTTTGCGACCACCCAGCCATGATATGGACATCCCACTCCCCTGCCCCCAACCCACCCCTGCCCCGTCCACTCCAGGATTAAAGGTGGTGGTTCAGAATGGCTGGAAAAGCCCCTCATGATACCAAGATTGTTGGGGACATGGCCAAGATTACAGTGATGAAAGTTCAAGCACTTGTATACTTTTTGATGCACAAACTTATTTATAGATTTATGTATTTATTTTTATTTTTGCCCCCTCTGTACAGCTTTTTGAATTATAATATTGTACAGCACTGCGTCCTCAAGTGGCGCTATATAAATAAATATTTACACACATTTCACTTTAAGCATAGATGTTTGGTCTAGCTACCAAATTGCTGTTTGTGGTTTATGTAGAACATGCTCCCCTTTACAGGTCTTTAGGTAATAACCTAAAGACATCCATAAATACAGTTAATATTGTACAAAACTAACCATAAACACATACAGTACATGATTCTACAAAACTAGCTTTTCTTCCATAATTCTTTGTGTGTACTGACAGTAATTGATTTATTAGTAGATGTAGATCAATAGATTATAAAAATGTCACATGGCATATATGGTACATAAACATTTGTCCTGTGTAAAGATATTCAATAAAGTTTTTATATAGGATTAGGAAGCAGCCTGTCCCAATTTTCCAGATCTGTGGTTTTTGCGTACATAGCAGGGACTTTCCAGAAGATGAGCATTTGGTTACAGTAATCTCATCTTTTAGCAGGTGTGTGAGAAAGATCATTTATGAACTATAGAGAGTCCACCATAGAAAGGTCACTTTCACTGCTTACTCATATATCTTGCACCTTGTATTCTGGAATGGTACAGGAGTCCTCTCACTTACTAATAACACACTGAAAAGGCCTAACACAGGGGGACAAAAATCTGTAACTCAATAATTAAAAATGTAACACTACTCTATAGAGCCCTAGTAACAAATTACGTTTGGGATATTTTGGGAACCTTGTATTTTGTATTTGCTTTAGGTTGCCTAGTCGAAAATGCTAGTTCTTTACCTGGTTTTCATATTTGATATTCCTCCAATTAACTGTGATCCAAGTTCTATACTATAACTCCCATTATCCTAAGTAGCCAACTTTAAATACAAATTAAAGTTTTCTAATGAAAGTAAAGTAAAGTTTTCTAATGAAATCAATAATACTAAACTCAATCAATTCAAAATATGTTATTCTTTTTTTATGTCACTTTTCTGAACTTTGGACAGGCACTGTAGGAGAACCTTAAGGAGCAGAGATGTAAGGTAAGGATTTTTTTAACACTACACGGTGGGGCCGGTAATGGGTTAAATTTTAGTTTTGGGGGTGGACATGCCGTTTAAGGACTTTATTGTAAGTTGTTAAAGGACAATTATTAACTTTCTCCATATGCCCTTACCAATGAAAGTACCCAGGGTGAGGACCTAGGTTCTCACCACTGAGCTCACCTTAGATCTCCAGCATCCCCTTGATTGTGTCTGGAACCTGGCCCCAAGCTGTAGCTGGGTGGCGAGACGAAGAAATCCAGCAATGTCCTTTTAAACAGATTAACCTTTAAGTCTCGTATACACATGAGATTATTGTAAGCCAGGAACGACCAACAACATCCAACAGCCGTCTGCTTCCGCCAACAATCTTATGTGTGTGGAGTTTCCATGTTGACGTTATTTATTGATTCAGCAGGACAGATTGCAAGTGATTCCAATGAATGCTGACACACACATTATATTGTCAACCAGAAGCAGTTAATCTTTTAACAGTCAGCCACTTCCGATGAGAGTATCTAACGTATGTACAAGGCTTTATAGTATAATTAATGTTTACAATTTTCGGGAAAAGGGGGTGGGGGCGCGGCCTTATGGCTTGAGGACAAAGCTTAACACCTCATTCAATGTATAAGAGACCAGTACTTTGTACAGACCTTGACCTAGATTTAAAGGCCAATCAAGTGAGGACAACTCTACTTAGAGGGATATGCTCAGTAAGATTGGCTTACATGTGACCTTGGAAAAGAAAATGTTCCTTTTCAAAGGTACAAATCTGCTAAACTTTGTATTTACTTAATACATTATAGACTTAGGGCAGTTTTAGTAAAACGTATGATTTTAAGCATTACACAGGCTAAACATAACCTTTATTTTGCAAATCTAGTTGGCAATGTAAATGTTATTTAATATAGAGCCATGGTGATTCATATATATTTAGTTACTGATTATTTTTGTTCTATAAAATTAGAAATGAAACTGCTTTTAGGCTTAATGGAAATGTTGCCTGGTGCTTAAAATGGCCACAAGTAACATACCAATGAAAATGTTCATATTGGCTGTGGAATGCTTCCAACTTGGTTAACCATCTACATATTACTTCTCACGCTCCCATAGTCCCTTAAGCAGTTTCATAATTAGCAGTGCTGACATAGTAAGAACTTCCCGCCTGGTCCTCTAAAGAAAGAAAATGGAAAAAGCTTGTTCTGGAAGGTTCTGCTGAGATCATTTAAAGCCCTCACAAAGCAGTTAATGAAAAGGAACATAAAACTGTCAGGTGGGGAGGTGATAAATGGTCCAGAGGAGTTGATATCCCTGCAAAGGAGCAAAGGTATTCAAACAGAGGAACAATTTGTTCAAAGTGTTGTCTCCCCTTCAAAGAAGTCTGTTTAAAAGCCTCCTCTAATGTGCCATCTTTACCACCACCTCCTGGAGCATCTGCCCTAAGGATAACCCTCCAAACAGGACATTTATTAACACCCCAATCTTAATCAGCAATGCTACGGTCACTCCATCAAACACCCAAAGGAAGTCCTAACAGTTCTTCTCACTTACGGTACATTGCAAAACACATAAGGAAATGTTTATAAAGCTGGGGTATTCTTCAATAACTCTTGTTGCAAAATACCACAAGTTATTGCTATTTATGGATCAGGGTTCCTATTTAAGGTTCACTATTTAAGTATCATTGTTTAGGCATCATTATTTAAGGATCTGTAATGTTATTTATGGAGAGGTATTCTTATTGGGGGAAGGGTATTATTATTTAGAATGAGATATACTTAGTTGAGGACCAGTATACTTATTTAAGCAGTGGTATTCTTATTTAAAGATCAGTACTTAAGTATCATTATCGATAAATGAGTAATGTCATTCACCAACTAGTTTTATTAAACACACCTTTATACTTGCTTTATAAATGCAATCCCTAGGGGCATAAAAAGTGCTTTATTTAATAAGAGGTTGCCTGCAGATTAACAGCACAGGCAACTTTTTTTTTTTAAATACTCCAAAAAGAGTAAGGTCTTTCTTAATTAAAGGGTAGAGTGACAGTCAACTATTTGCTGTTGACATGTCTCCAAGGCTATGACAAGTCCAACAGGTATAGAGAGAGTGACCTCACCTGCACAGCAACACTGCTTCAGCAAAACTGAAATATATATTAGCCATCATTCCCAACCCTTTTTCATATTAACCTCACTAATACCCTTACCCCATCCATTATGTCCCACCCCCATTATCATGTGTGAACCACTAATGGTGTCAGGTGATAAATACAACAGCTATCAATATCTGACCCAAGGCCAGAGTACCCATACCACAGAGAGCTACACTTACCCTATAATTACCATCTATTTCAATTCACGTGGTAATTTTAGTGTTCTCAGTGGTGTCATCTATAACAGCTAACTAACTGTGGCCAGCTGGGTGAAGCATTGTTCAACCATTGTATAAAAGTAGCCACACATGGGACAATTTAATCAATCATTCCATTTGATTGCTTCAATGGAAAGAATCCAAAATCAATTCCTTTTTGCATTTCTTAATCAAACTCTGATTTCCCTACAAGAATGTGTTTTTTTTTAAAACCTGTTGTAGAGCTTGTGGAATTACTGAATAATCAGATACAGAACCATAGAGTGATCTCCTATAGAACCTTACAGTGATCTGCTATAGAACCATACAGTGATCTGCTATAGAACCTTACAGTGATCTGCTATAGAACCTTACAGTGATCTTCTATAGAACCATAGAGTGATCCGCTATAGAACCATACAGTTATCTGCTATAGAACCATACACTGATCCACTATAGAACCACACAGTGATCTGCTACAAAACCATACAATGATCCGATACAGAACCACACAGTGGTCTGCTACAGAAACACACAGTGAACTGCTAGTGAAATATACAGTGGTCCGCTATAGAACCATACAGTGATCCACTACAGAACCATACAGTGATCCGCTATAGAATTGTACTGTGATTCACTACAGAACCATACAGTGACCCACTACAGAACCATACAATGATCCACTAGAGAACCATGAGAACCATACAATGATCCACTAGAGAACCATACAATGATCCACTACAGAACCATACAGTGATGCACTACAGAACCATACAGTGATATACTACAGAACCATACAGTGATCCCTGCCAGCAGCTGAGCTGGGAGGGCAGGGGGGTCTGTTTCTGTCTTGGCTAGAGGGATACGCAGGAGGTGTTTAGGAGACGGATATTGGTTCCCCACCCTCTGGGAGTCGCCGTGTTCCCTTTCTGCACGCCGCGATGGGTGTGAATGATGGGATGATAGCTCGCCCCAGTCCAGCTCTACCCCGCTTCAAAGGCGCTGCCACAGCCAACCAATGGGCTGCTGTGGGCGTGGAAAGGAGGGGCGGGGCGAAGCAGGGAATCTAAATGAAAGGTGGAGATTTTAACTAGTTAATGGCCTGACATGGCTGGTTCAGAGGTTATACAGATAAAAACAAACCATCATTTAAACTATACTTGTGTTCTTGAACTACAACCACCAGCATTTCCTACTGCAGATAGTTTTTTTATCACACACCGACATTCGCATTATAAATGTTTAGTTTTGCCACATTCCTGTCTCAATGTCCCCTTGTTTCAATGGCATTATATGGGATGTTGTATGAACCATCTGTGTTTATGTGTGTAATGTGTAGAGTATATCCATCAATGATAATGCTTTGCACAAAATGTGATTCATCATAAGTCCAACAGACACTTATCTTTTCTAGTTCTGTAAAAAAAATATCATTTGTGATTTTAAACTACATAGAAAATTTACAAGGGTAACCATGTGGCACATGTGGATTTATCATATTAACCTCACCACCACTGCAGCAATGAAGTCATTCTGCTAAAAATACCTGCATTTTCAGTGAAGCTGTAATTTTACCGACTAGCCACTAGGGGGCAGTGGTGTCAAACTAAAAGCTTCAGCTCTACTGAGTGTCACTGCAAGCAATGACAGGTTCATATGGCTGTCTGTAAATGTGTCATTGTAGGACGTTGTTTTTTATACACAATCAGAGATGAGGCGTCACTGTTAGAAAAAGAAACAGGCATTTGGCAGGAATTGTTTCACATGGAATTACGCTGCTAGTTTAAAAATTGATTTTATGTGATATTGTAAGTTATGAAGGGGTTGCCACATTTTCCCATGAACAGAATATGGTTATACTGTGTGGTTGTGTTAGATTACTTTATATAAAATCAAATACAAAGGACACTGACCATTTATTCATTGGGAAGAGGTAAGGATGTAAGTGAAGACAGATGATTATGTCACGTCGCATTTGGCAGGGGCTTTGTGGCTTTATGTCTGTTCACATTTCACCTTTCACTAACCTCTCCCTATTAGTTTTCTGTACCTTCCTTCCATGAGGTTCTGATGCAGATTGACATGTTCTAGATTTCTTATGTTTTTACTTTTTGTGTTTGTGTGAATACAGCCCAGTTAGCAACCCAGTAAAGAAAATCATCACTCCTATGTGAAACAAACCCAAGATACATCCTGCTTATAGGAGCCAACACCTTATTCTTATGATTTGTAAGTTTATTTAAAAGGCATGTCTAACGCCCCCAGGAACAAAGAAAAAAATTGCTTGAAGGACACCTTTACTTGAAACTTGGGGCCCCTGAAGCAATGTATTCGATCTGATCTCCAATGGTCCCTCTCGTGTTCTTGATGCCTTCTGTGGTAGCATCAGCCAGTTGACCTTCACAGTAACATCACCGCGTATTGACTATGCTTACTGCGTTCCGATGCACCTCCTATGTGAATGTGTGAGGTCATTGAGCTTTAAAAGGGAAGCATGAACTGGTTAGTCCTGTGCCGGTGGAGATTGGGGGGGACTAAAAGGTGAGGATTGCAATTTTAGTGTTTTGGGGGTCTTCAAAAATTCTTGGTACTTGGGTTTGTTGGGGGGGGTGGAAATGCCCTTTAAGCTCAGTTAAGTGGGAAGGTATGATATAGGAATCCGAAGTTTATCATGTAACAACAGAATTGCCAAAGGTAGATAAATCCTACGTAAGACAAAGCCAAAAAATTGATAAGATCTTACAGCAGACAGTATGACTTGCAAGCAGATATGCACAAAGATTCCAAAAAAAAAAAAAGATTTATAGTAGTAATATAAATAAAATAGCATAAATTCCAAAATAAATACCCTTAATGGTTTTACTATTTTTTTGTGTTGCTTTATTCACATCCAGATCCGAAACAGATTATTCTGAATGACCTCTGATCTGGGCAGATGTTATGACATGATGAATCGATTTGAAGTGATAGACAGCTGAATTACAAGAAGGGAAAATTACAAGACTAGAAAATCTAGATGGTAAGTGCTCGTGCCAGGCTCAATCATTTCTACAATGTCACAATGATTGTTTTATTTACCCTTTTTTTTTTACAGCCCTGCAGAAATGTCAGCATTTATAAATGAAGTGCATACAAAGACAAAACTGTACAGCAGACAGCTCCAAATAACCCCAGCCTTAGGCCTTTATTCATCAAAGTCAAGAAAAGCATGTGAGAAATTTCTTATGTAAATCCACATCAACCCGCTCACATTTTCCATCTATAAATCTCCCATTTGTCAAATGAATTGGAAGTGCGTGTAATGTTATGGACGTTGCGTGTAGGAATCGGTATTGGACAAAAGGCTCATAGGACCCTGCCTCTATTTGGATTCCCTGTCACTAGTTCTGCTTAGTGTGACTGCAACTTCCATATTATAAGCCTTATTGTAAAAAAAATAAAAAGTTTATAGGCCCAAGTACATCCTCTGAATTACCATCACCTCTCCACTAAGCCATTTTGCTGTGGAGAACTTAACATATCCTTAAGGCAGCATTCATACCAGATGTGACAGATGCGTGTGCCACATGTTTAATCTGGAGCACTGAGCTTTATGACATTTCTCCCACTGTTAGATCTCAATATAGAAAAAGGTGGTTTAATAGTATATTTGTAAATAACTTTGGATGGCCTGCTTTGGTTAGTCTGTGGTTAGCGCAGGCGATTATCTATTGTACAATGGTTTCTTGGTGGTTAGTGTGTTATAAGTTATTGCACTACAGTGGATCTGTGATTATCACAGATGATTGTTAGTCTATGGCGGTGGCTTGGTGGTTAGCACCAATCGATTGCTACTGTACTATGGTGGCTCAATGGTTAGCATAGATCGATTAGCTATTACTATGGTGGCTCAGTGGTTAGCACAGATCGATAAACTATTGTACTATGGTGGCTCAGTGGTTAGCACAGCGATTACATATGTAATATGGTGGTCAATGGTTAGCATAGATTGATTGCATTGTACTATGGTGTCGGTGAATATCACCGATTGATAGCTATTGTACTACAGTGGCTCGGTGGATAGCACCATTGATTAGCTATTGTAACAGTGGCTCGGTGGATAGCACCGATTGATTAGCTATTGTACCATGGTGGCTTGGTGGTTAGCAATGATCGATTAGCTATTGTACTACAGTGGCTCGGTGAACCGATTGATTAGCTATTGCACTATGGTGGCTTGGTGGTTAGCAATGATCGATTAGCTAACTAAATAACAATGAACATACTGTACATGTATATATATACATACATACAGAAAGTGTGGATAGATAAAAACAGAAATTATTCATTAATAGCCAGGCTTAAAAAACTGTTCAATGTGCACGTGTGCATTCTAGCTCTGCTCTGCTGCAAACCAATATATTATTAAGCATAAATTCACAATTCCAAGTGGGTCTGAGTCTTTACATCGATCTAGTGGCGGTTTTGTAAAACCCAATTATAAACTATTCCAATTTAATGTTACATGCCAAGGCAGAGAAGAGTGAGTGTTAACCCGGCACATTCGTTAGCACAGGACATATCACAGGAATTTCACCAGAAGCTGCTGAAACAGGGGCTGTGCTAATAATATACAGGTTGTAAATTCTCAGTGAGAGCTGGCTCAGTGCTATGACATGTATACATTATTGTATACAGCACGTCGATTCCTGCGTACAACTGCAGCATGCTGATTTAGGACTCTGATTGGACACACTTAGAAATAGAGAGACAGCTGCTAACCCATGTTTTCAGGAATCTGGCGGAAGATTTCTCCTTTCCTTCCAAGAACATCCTTATAAAACCTTCTTTTAAAGGACCTCTGCAGTCTCAAAATGCCTTCAACAGAATACCTTGATTGGTCACTAAAAGCTTCAACAAACTATTAAAGTCCCTACAGTGTTTGTTGCGGTAGGAAGCTGACTCTACACCCAGGCTTGGCCCAGGGTGGATAGCACTTTGTTCCCACAGGAAGAAAAATTCTGTTAACCGGCGGCCCTTTAAAAGAACTTCTACGGTGTGTAAAATCAAATCCTTTTCAATATCTTTGTACCAAGAGTCACTAAAGAAAAATGGGTGTGTTACAGTATTACTAAAAGGCTAATTGGCTTCCAAAAAAATTTTAAAGGATAAGTAACGTGATATTGTCAGTGTAGCGTGTGCAAACCTTTTGGAGGCTTTTTTCATTTTCTGTCTCTTTTTTTGACATAATATAATTGCTGGCTCTATAGAACAATGCCAACTGAGAAAAACAGATAGTGGGGCTCAGTGTAGTAGCTCTCCCCTATACTGTAGTTAAATGATAGCTATACACAGGTGGACTTATGCTCCTTCAATTACATTTATCAACTAGTTTAAAATAATGATTGACTGTCCATCTAAAAATATTCAACCACAGAAGTACAAATGCAGATTACTGTATGGTTTTGTAGTCGATCACTGAACGGTTCTGTAGCGGTTCACTATATGTTCTATAGTGGAACCCTGTATGGTTCTGTAGTATATCACTGTATGGTTCTGTAGTGGATCACTGTATGTTCTATAGTGGAACCCGGTATGGTTCTGTAGTATATCACTGTATGGTTCTGTAGTGGATCACTGTATGTTCTATAGTGGAACCCTGTATGGTTCTGTAGTATATCACTCTATGGTTCTGTAGCGGATCACTGTATGTTCTATGTGGGACCCTGTTGGTTCTGTAGTATATCACTCTATGGTTCTGTAGCGGATCACTGTAGTCTATAGCGGGACCCTGTATGGTTCTGTAGTATATCACTGTATGGTTCTGTAGTGGATCACGTATGTTCTATAGTGGAACCCTGTATGGTTGTAGTATATCACTCTATGGTTCTGTAGAGGATCACTGTATGTCTATATGTGGGACGTATGGTTCTGTGTATATCACTGTATGGTTCTGTAGTGGATCACTGTATGTTCTATAGTGGAACCCTGTATGGTTCTGTAGTATATCACTCTATGGTTCTGTAGCGGATCACTGTATGTTCTATAGTGGGACCCGTATGGTTCTGTAGTATATCACTGTATGGTTCTGTATTGGATCACTGTATGTTTATAGTGGAACCCTGTATGGTTCTGTAGAGTATATCACTCTATGGTTCTGTAGAGGATACTGTATGTTCTATAGTGGGACCCTGTATGGTTCTGTAGTATATCACTCTATGGTTCTGTAGCGGATCACTGTATGTTTATAGTGGAACCCTTATGGTGTCTGTAGTATATCACTCTATGGTTCTGTAGAGGATCACTGTATGTCTATAGTGGGACCCTGTATGGTTCTGTAGTATATCACTGTATGGTTCTATAGTGGATCACTGTATGGTTGTATCGGATCACTATATGGTTCTGTAGCGGATCACTGTATGGTTCTATAGTGGATCACTGTATGTTCTATAGTGAAACCCTGTAGGTTCTGTGTATATCACTGTATGGTTCTGTAGGGATCACTGTATTTTTATAGTGGAACCCGTATGGTTCTGTAGTATTCACTCTATGGTTCTGTAGCGGTTCACTGTATGTTCTATAGTGGGACCCTGTATGGTTCGTTGTAGTATATCACTCTATGGTTCTGTAGGATCATGTATGTTCTATAGTGGGACCCTGTATGGTTCTGTAGTATATCACTGTATGGTTCTGTAGTGGATCACTGTGATGTTCTATAGTGGAACCCTGTATGGTTCTGTAGTATATCACTCTATGGTTCTGTAGCGGATCACTGTATGTTCTATAGTGGGACCCTGTATGGTTCTGTAGTATATCACTGTATGGTTCTGTAGTGGATCACTGTATGTTCTATAGTGGAACCCTGTATGGTTCTGTAGTATATCACTCTATGGTTCTGTAGCGGATCACTGTATGTTCTATAGTGGGACCCTGTATGGTTCTGTAGTATATCACTGTATGGTTCTATAGTGGATCACTGTATCGTTCTGTATCGGATCACTATATGGTTCTGTAGCGGATCACTGTATCGTTCTATAGTGGATCACTGTATGTTCTATAGTGAAACCCTGTATGGTTCTCTAGTATATCAATGTATGGTTCTGTAGTGGATCACTGTATGTTCTATAGTGGATCCCTGTATGGTTCTATAGTATATCACTGTATGTTATAGTGGAACCTTGTATGGTTCTGTAATATCACTCTATGGTTCTGTAGGATCACTGTATGTTCTATAGTGGGACCCTGGTGTTCTGTAGTATAACACTGTATGGTTCTATAGTGGATCACTGTATGTTCTATAGTGGGACCCTGTATGGTTCTGTAGTATATCACGTATGGTTCTATAGTGGATTGCTGATGGTTCTGTATCGGATCATGTATGGTTCTGGAGCGGATCACTGTTTGGTTCTATAGTGGATCACTGTATGTTCTATAGTGGAAATTGGATGGTTCTGTAGCGGACACTGTATGGTTCTATAGTGGATCACTGTTGTTCTATAGTGGAACCTGTTGGTTCTGTAGTATTTCACTGTATGGTTCTATAGTGGATCATGTATGGTTCTGTAGTATATCACTGTATGGTTCATAGGATATACTGTATCGTTCTGTAGTATATCACTGTATCGTTCTATAGCGGATCACTGTATCGTTCTGTAGCGGATCACTGTATGGTTCTGTAGCAGATCATGTATGGTTCTATAGCGGATCATGTATGTTCTGAGTAATCACTGTATGGTTCTGTAGTGGATCACTGTATGGTTCTGTAGGGGATCACTGTATGGTTCTGTAGCGGATCACTGTATGGTTTATAGTGGATCACTGTATGGTTCTGTAGTATATTACTGTATGGTTCCGTAGCAGATCACTGTATGGTTCTGTAGGGATCACTATATGCTTCTGTAGTGGATCATTGTATGATTCTGTAGCGGATCACTATGTTCTAATATGGCAACTCTGGCACTTGATAATAGGTGACAGCTCTGTCATAAAAACACTTGATAGCAAGTGAAGTTTTTCTGTCATCTAGAATGCGGAGAGAGCTGAATATCCCTTTTGCAATTAATGGCAGGTGACAGCAAACTCTATTTTGGTGGTGGAAGAAAGTGTGAGCTTCACAAATTGTCTAGCTTTCTAATTATACTCATGGTACTAGAATATTGGGGAGTAGAGATGGACCAGATTTCACAGATGTGCCAAGAAATCAGATAGATTTCTGACTTTTTCAGAAAATAATAATTATCAAATGTTTGAGAATTTTTATAATGTAAAATCAAAAATTTACAGAAGCTCTGAAATTTTCCAAATTGAAAATCTTCAATTTTCGAACACACATGGAATATTTACAACGGAATACCGAAACAGAAAGCTTGTGAATTTTCTGGGCATTGATACTAGTTCCTCAGACCATTTCCCAGGTCCCTGACCTTACAGTAAGTTACCATTGCTATTTACCTTATTTAAGATTTTTTAACTCCCATGGACTTTTCGGATTGTTTTGAAATTCTGTGAATATGCAAACGGAATGTATTTCACTGAGTTCGGACAAACTATTGGGGAGATTTACACAATCATCTGCTTTCGGACATTCAATATCATTCTTTAATCTATGGGTAAATCCCAATTTCAACTTACCCCTATGTGGCCTTTAATGACTGCTATCAGCTGTTGTTAAATTGTCACATGAAAAAGTGCACAAGAGTGATATTGAATCGCTTGCAGCAACTATACAAGTGTTATTGTCAAATCTCACACAGTTCCCCCCTTAATGTCATGCTCTTCTTAAATTAGAAATCTTCATAAGAGTTGACAAGACCTAAGACAGAAACCACCACTTGGGCACATGTTAAATCTCTCCAAATGTTTAAATATTGCCCAAATTGTGATCCTGGTTTTGGTTTTCATATCATATATCTTATATAGCCATGGGATAGGATAATGCATTTGCCCATGGCTTTATGGGATGTTTCTAGACTTTTCAACCAGCACATTTGCTTAAAGACATTCAAGGAGAATTTTTCATTATTTTTCTTCTTCCATTGTTCTTTCTCTGAATTCCAATCCCAGAGCCACCTTCTGCGACCTGCACTAGAGCTCATAAAGCCACTAGGGGTGGTTTGCAACATTCAAAACTGGGGACATCAGGAAGATCCTCCTTGTGTGAGGCTGGAATATCCCTCTAAGCCTTTTAATCTACAGTGCAAGCAACCCTACAGTAGGTGTTTTGTAGGACTTCTGTGGTGTTTAAAACAAGAGTATCTGTCCTTGGCTTCAGTGCACAGAAGCAATGAAAAAAAAACTACCACCCAATCAGTGGCCTGAGAGTGAAGTACAGTTAGTTCTATATGCCTGAATTCTGTTTTACAATTAACCTAATCATGAGGGTCCACACTAAAATATATATCGCATGGCGCTTTACTGTAAGAAAGTCCTGTTTAATATTCTACACTGTTCTCATAAAGGAAGCATGAGATAATTGTAATGATCCTCGCACACTAACATAACTATAAATAATATCCAGCTTCCTTAATCTTAACATGTACAGTGATAGTAATTGGGAAGGGTAAGAGTTAACTTCAGGACACTAGGCTAGGAATCCAAGCAAACAGTGGCAGTGGCTCTTTAGCTGAACAAAGCACCTGTCAGAGAGGGAAGAGGTATGACAGGCCTTGAGTGGTGGCATTAAGGTTAACACCTGCATAGTGTCTGCTCTTTTGAAGGTCAATGGTGGCAGTTAAATAGTGCTGGGTGAGAAAACTTCAATCAAGTGTGCTGGCTCTGCTCTCCTGCATAAACTTCTCCACCAGTCATCCATCCATGTAATTAAAATAACTCAAGGATTTTCTCTCTGTGGTTTTTTAAAGGGAGGGGAAGAGGTGAAGTGATGGATAAATTGTTTGTTGAAGATATTTTTTTACCTTTGCTGCATTGCGCCGTGCAAATACAAGAAAGATGGCACAAGTAAAACAGATGTCACAATACTACCAAATCACCTTCAGCAACTCTTTGACGCAACCAATAATGCTGGGCATACACTTATGTCCATTTGGCGTTCAAACAACAAATTAATCTAATATAATGACACCCAATCAACCACCAGGAAACGTGTATGACCTGCAGATAAACACATTCCTCACACCTCTGTCCGATTGGATCTGTCCAGCTGAACATAGTGACCCACCATGTACATATACACATGTACATAAGTAGAACTTGATACCTGATTCATTGATATATATTGTGTGTCGGCCTAGCCATATCCAAAACACTAAATCGTGCTATCCTTAGATATAAATGCCAAGGGATAAATAAAATGTAATAGTGGGATCACCTACTTAGCACAGCTTGGTTTACCCAGAATAACATTCACATTCAAGATGACTTTCTTTTGTGTTTATTAGCTGGGAATTACCACCCAATATATGGTCTGAAGTTGCTGTGTTTAACAAAGAAATAATGCTAATTGCCCCCCCCCCCACCAAAAAAAAAAAAAAGGATACAACCCTATGGAGCAGGTTGATACATTTCCTGGGACCAATACACTCTGCTGATCTTCAGATCGAAACATGTTGATTCTGGCAAATAACTGACAATATTTAGACAATTATTGTGTCCTATTGTACATATGCTGTTGACAGGTACCCTGTGTTATAAACCATAACAAGCAATTTGCTTATTATGTCTATAGTAGTAATTCAAAATCATCTACGGTAAACTCATTGGGTACTATAGAACAGGTTTCACCACTTTCTATTTTTTCAGCTGTCACTTGGATGAGTAGGGAAATGCCTTCTAGATTACTCAACAAGTCCAGTTCAATCTGATTCATTAGAACATTCTGTTTAATGACCTGGATGAATGAAAACCTTATAGACAATAAGATGTCATTAAGTGTTCTAGTCATTAAGTGTTGAAGTTTAGAGAGAATTAATCAACCAATCAAATTGGTTTCTCTTGTTACTGGGGAAAGACACACTAAAGGTTCGTACACCGATACACGATGTGTACGAACGAACGTTTCGGCGATAATCGGCCTGTGTGTATGCACTTATCAGGCGAAACAGTCATTTGTTGGAGATCCGCCAGATTATCAGCCGAAACTTTCTTTCCTACACATCATGCGTCGTGTGTCATTACCCACAATTGCACGTGTGTACGAACCTTACCCTGTTACCTTGTATATCTTACAGTACCTTTAAAGAAGATATCACTGAAAGGAAAAGTGTTTAAAGAGATATTAGCTGTTTAATGAGTTGCATTTCCTTTTTTTGACATTGTATATAAGGAAATAATATTTTTTAGAGCTTCAGGAAAAGTTAAACTATTAATAGAAGAAGACTGTTAGTCTGTGATTTATTTCTTGAATGTTTAACCCATACTCCAAGTTTACAATATATACCCAATTTCACAACGACCCTGAAGATACATATTCTTTTCGATTTTCACACCGTCCCCTTCAACCTTCTTTCTGGTTCTTCCGGGTAGCAGCCATGAATCATGGTCATCAAGTTTCTGTATTCCTACTCCTGTCCCTCGTGTTTTTAGCTCCGCCCCCACAAGATGTGAAATGCCTTTGCAAAGCCCAATACTTTTCCAGTCAGGATGCGCCGACGTCCGTGTGCACGCATGTTGTGGCAATGTCACCATGAGCGAAAAGCCAGTAGGCGGAGGGAAGTGATAGCCTGTATACTAATCCAATGCAAGGTCAGGGAGACAAACCTTCCCAAGAAAATGCAACCAAGCAGGAGTGTCAGCCCAGATAAATGACCCAAGGTAAATTGTTAGGACCTTCCATACTAGGGTTTACCTTGACGTGGTTGGAAGGGCTTTCACTTTTATGCATAAAATTGTAACTAAAAACCCCATGCGTTTACTGTTTGCACAACATAGATATTATGATATATGGGCCAGGAATGTGCATTGATCATCTCTTTCTTGTTGTGTTCTAATTTTTGGTCAGATCAGTAGCACTCCACTATTGTTTATAAAGTAATTTGCCACAGGAGTGCTCCACAGCCCCCCCCCCCTTTGTGTATATATGGTATCAGAGTTTCTCTGCAGGAAGATTGACCAAGCTTCCATGTGGTAGTAGCACCTCAACATGTCCCTTTAATTGGAGGTCTTATGCCTTGAATACTAAGCATTGGATGAGAGACCTCTTCCCTCCTTGTTAAAAGCCAGTAGGTGGGGGGGAAGTGATAGCCTGTAATACTAATCCATGTACGGTCAGGAGAGACAACCTTCCCAAGAAAAGCAACCAAGCAGGGAGTTCAGCCCAGATAAATGACACCCAAGGTAAACTGTTAGGACCTCCATACTGGGGTTATCTTGACGTGGTTGGAAGCTTTTCACTTTTATGCATAAAATTGTAACTAAAAACCCCCATGCGTTTACTGTTTGCACTAGCATAGATATTATGATATATGGGGCCCAGGAATGTGCATTGAACATCTCTTTTCTTGTTTGTTCTAATGTTTTGGTCAGATCTAGTAGAATTCCACTATTTGTTATAAAGTAATTTTGCACAGGAGTGCTCCCACAGACCTCCCCAAATACGCACGCACTGTGGCAACATCGCCGAACATGCGTGCGCACTGACATCAGGCTGGCGCCCTGCGACCGGAAAAAGTATTGGTTGGCAAAGGGATTTTCAATCTCGTGAGGTCAGAGCTAAAAATGTGAGGAGATAGTGGGAGGAATACAGAAACTTTGAAGGAGGAAGGTAGGATATGGGGGGGGCTAAAGAAATAAAAAAATCACTTTACATCTAATTACTAAGCTATCTAGTATCATTCAGATGATTTAATTGTACATAGCCTTTAAGGAAGCTCTGCTGCATTCTATGTAGGAAGAGGAGGCGAACTCATCCACTCATTTCTGTGCTAGGGTATGGATTTGGTTTTAATAACAGTAGTTCAAACAATGTAAATTTACTGCTGCTAGAAACTGTTCAGAAAAACATGTCCAACTCAGCATCATTCTCAACCACAGCAGCTGTTTTCGCTCAGTCCCTACCTGACAGGGTGCTTTGGAAATAGCAATCAGTGTTATTTATAAGAAGGGACGGGCCATAAATATGTCACAATGGATATATACGGCCCCATATTTCACCATTTTCTATTTAACCGTGAGTTATGGCTGTAGAAAAGCTGCCCATTAACTAGGAGGATGATGGATATTCCTCACTGGCTGCTGTGTATGTGTGTTCATCTCTACAAAAACATCAACAAAAAAAAAGTAACACACAAAAATAAAGGTATTAAAGATGTGTTTTTTACAGTTCTATCAATATTACCAATCGTTTACCTAGTATCTTCAACATGCACATTGCAATTTACAAACCATCAACATGCAAATATCAACCAAGTGCAAATAGCACAAATCCAAGGTAAATGCCCAGGAAAATGAGGCACATTCATGCACACAAATTTGAGACATAAAGTTTGACCATGCAACTAATTTGGAGGAACCAATCAGATTTATCTAAATGTAATAACCCAGTTTAAAACATCTGATTGGTTGCTGCAAATATAGCACATGCAATTACACCTAATGTTTAGAAAGCAGTGAGGCTCATTCGCCCAACCTGACCAACATTGCTTATCTTCTGTTAAGGTTTTGGGTTTTGTTGCCTGTTAAGTGGAATTTTTGTTTATTGAAATCTATTGATGGTATAATGCAAATGTGAACCAAAATAGTGCGATGGTAGATGGTATTGGTAGGACATTGCACAAAGTGTTATCAAACCAACCGTTTGCAGTTGGCATGTAAGAAACCACATGGCTTCATTCTTCATTGACTGGGCTGGAAAATAAATCGTGGGAAATGGTTAAATGTGGTTCCTTAATATTTGAATTAGTTGTTCCCATTTACAAAATAAACAGAAAGGTTGGTCACTGGGACACACTGAACATAAAAAATAACCACTGATATTATTGGTTTGTATTATTGGTCTGTTTCACATCCCTGTTTCAAGCAACTATTGTTATGTCAATTGCGATCAACAGCACACATCACCCTGTGGCAATTGGTCATTTAGATGATCAAGAATCCTTTTAGTCCATCCCTGAAATGAAAAATTATAAATCACTCAAACTACAAAACTGTAATAGTTAGAATCTGAAAGATATAAGACTAACCTGAATTGTTTACAATATCTTGGTTACCCTCCTTCTGCTTCCTGGTCCTTCGGTTAAGCACCTGTCAGTCAATTACTGATCCCCTAGTTGCCTCCTCTGAGCATGTGGAGCGTTGTAAAAGAGCTTGAGGGGGCGTAAACATTTTGAGTGGCAGAGGGTGGGAGTAAACGGTTTGCCTGCACAACAGGTTAGTCCTACATCTGTCAGCTTTCGAACTATTGGGGTTTTGGGGTGATTTATCTAATACAAACACGTGCTAATAAAATGCCGTGTGAAAATCTTCAGATGCTAATAACCTGCCGATGGAATTGAAACCACATCCACTATACTGCTGAATTAACAGCTTGTATGCAAGACAAATTCCCTGAGGGGATATTGTGCCAATGGTTTTCTTTATATTTTGATAGATGCCTGTGTGGAGTAAGAAAAACATTGTTGGGGACATAGTTAAGACAGGCAATATTACCTGAGTCTGTGGGTGGTTTATTTGTTTTAATTGTGAAATCCCCTTCCCTTAAAGCACTACGCGATACGTAGATCTGCGCATTGTGTGCGGCACCACATGTAATTAGTGAAACCCACAAAAAAAATAAATCCAGACATTTACCAGTTACAGTTCTACTTTTTTCCAGGATGACACAGCCGCAGAATTTACCTTTATTGCACATTTGTTATATGACCTATTCACCATCTTTAGACATTCCTACAGAACATGTTTCAAATGAGCCAATATATCAACTTAATGGGATGCACTTGAGATTTAATAAACACATGTCAAGCTGTAAATCACTGGCAAAGATGGCAACATGTGTTATATGGCTAGGGGCTTTCATTGCTCTTTCAGTTTGGGTGTGGACCACACTAGGGTGAGGTGAGGATTAGCACATACACTGAGCCACAGTTGCTAACAGGAGTATTGCTTTAATGTTTAAAAGCTTTTTTTCTGACAGTCCATCGGTTCCTTATTTCCTTGCCAGGAGTTTATGGAAAATGAATCCCGTTCCTGGTGCATAGGGATCCAGTTCCGGATTTAGTTCTTCTGAAGAGGCCCCTGGCTTAGGGCTGACAGGGTGAGAGGGTGTGCAGCAAAGATTAATGATGTGGGCGTTAGGAGACTCATAATGGTTTGGTTTGATGTGACAAGGCGGATAGCGCTGATTTATGTCACAGGCAGATAGGTATTAATTGTGCACTCATGGCACCAACTTCAAAGAAAGCTGTTCCTGTCAACCCCCCAAACTTTACTTAATCTGACTGACAGATATTTCTCTTATACTGTTTTACATCTTCTCCAGTAGGCAGAGAAACCAATCTCCTTTAAGTTTATTTTCACAATACTGCACAGTGACATGCTCTGTTTTCACCCCCTCTGCGTATATTTCTTTTTATACTGGCTGCTTTATACTCTACCATGAATTAGTACACCTCAGAGAATGTTAATTCTAATAAGGATAAAGCCAGACTTTCTTGATACATCACTAATTGTCCTACATCCAAGTGGAAAGAAGTATAGCTCATGTCACTGACATGTTGACCATTAATTATTGATGGTGGGATATAAGTTCACCATGTGAACTGCTTAATTAGTCTTACCTTCTCCCTGTATTTATTAGGCTGCTTGTGTCTAAGATTTTGGTCCAAAAGATAATTAATTGGTGACATGGTGAGGAGACAATTGCTTATAGCTGGATTTGCTTCTTCATCAAGGATTCATCAAGTTAAGCTTGAGAAGGTTATCATTCATCCAGGTCATGGTAATCTGTGGTAATAAGTTATATCAACTTGACTTATTATCCAACTGGTTGCATTGTTAAGGCATCAAAACAGCATTGTACATTGCAGACAATGACGTCAAAACCCTCTCACCACTATTCAGGCTTGGTTTTCTTCATTTTGAACATTAATAGCCTACTTGACACCTCTTTTAAACCAGTTCTTCTCTTTGGCCAAGATGTTGACATTACAGTCTTAAAGCGTACTTCTGTTTTCCTTAAGATTGAGATACAAGGCTGAGTCCTGACCTGAGGAATTGGTCTGCGTCCTGGGCCATATGTAGTTGCAGATGCTCTTCAATCTCAGCCCAAACAAATCAGAGCACTCCTCACTGCACTGCATATATGATGGTTGCTTGTCTTGTGTTTCGGTAATTAAAACAGCAGCTTGAATTATCTGTCAACTAGTTGTCATAACCAGGCCAGTGTATTGCCGCTGGCCTGCTCAGGCCTTTAGAACTCTTGGAGAGATTTCATCATGACCTGCTATTTGTGTGAGTACCACCTGTAAACTATAGATGAAGGCAGCTTTGGAATTTGGAGAATTGGGTTTGAGTAAAGGATGAGGGCACAATAAAATATATCTTCGTTGAAGTGGGCAAAAAAAATTGTTAAGGTCTTCCATAGGAAGGGTTACTTACCAAATTGTTGGAGCATTGTTGCTTGTGTATATGTATAGTTTGATAAAAAAAAAAATATCGCCAAAAGCCAACCGGGTATTCCAGAGATTATCCAGTTTATGCTGATGCCCTTTTATTTTTTTAATTGCTTTTACTTGATTGTAGCATCCTAAATTATTTTACAAAGTATCTTTGCATTTAAAGGTGAGTTGGAAATTCAAGTGTAATCCTGACTTCTTTAGAGAACCAGCAGGGTTATTCAATAAAAGTTCTTATCATTTAAAATGATTGTAATTTTGCCCCAACCAATCGATTTTATTTAACATTTGAAAGCAACATTGGTGGGGCAAAATTAGCACCTTTTAAACGATAAGAACTATTATGAATCTCCCTGCAGGAATTTTGATTTGTGTGTAGGCTGATATTTTTTGGGTGAGGTAGCATTAGCATAATCATAGATTTGGAGACCAATTATTTTATTTAAAGTTCTATGCTATTACACCATAGGTAGGGCCTTTCGTGTCTCTTTCAGAGATTTCATAAGTATTAAAAGCCAACTTTGCCCAAAAAAAATTGTTAAGTCTTGTTTAACCAGGGAAGTACAAAAACCTATTCCTCCTTCCCTGTGGCTGCCATGGCTCCTAATGATATAGATAGGGGAGATAGACATGCTCTGGGTGTAGAGTAAAAAGTGGTGAGCTGTCAGTTGTACACAAGTGGAACTTTGACAGCTCACTGCAGTGCCAACAGCCATAGGATAGGTTTTCCTTGGAAAGGGACTTAACAAGCAGATTTTTTGGGCCAGCCGTTTGATATTTTAGCATTTCAATTGATTGGCCTGAAATATTGGTTGTACTTTTAGAAAATGTGTTCATCCAAATCGATTAAAGATGATCGGACATTTCAGTAAACTCACAGCCATTGTGCTGCTCCTAGGACCGCATGATCGGTTGTGCTGAAATGCCGGCATAGCTGCTATTTCAGCCTGGCCAACCAGTCAATTGCATGAACGGACACCGGGACAAAAATATGCAAAGTGTACCTAGCCAATCACTTTAGGTTGCCTTACACATGCACGATAGTCAGCAATTCCATCATATTGTTGAACATCGGTCATGTGTATGGATAGGTTATTAAGCAACAAACTACCACCATCAGTCCGAATGGACTACGTATAGGGAGACGATAACTTCTGTAACGTGTCGGCCAATGAACGATTGTTCCGTTATAAAGTATATACAGAGTGATTGTTACTGTGTTTTTGCAGATTGGGCAAATTCACAATCAGATTCTATTAGTCACCATGTGTGGGCATCTTTAGGCTGTGTACACACATGACATTTTGCAGCCCGATTGACTATTAGTTCATTGTATCAGTTGATTACCCAGGAAAAATGCATGGATTTGCAACCGATATCTGAATATTTGTTAGTTTGAATCGACGAATGGGTGATCGGACAAGTTAGAAAGCACGATGATTGTGCGGTCCTCCTATGGACCACACACTCGGCCGCAGCGAACTATTGGCCTGGGTGGTTTATTTGCCGCGACCGGCAGTCCTTAATGCTGGGCAACGGGGCGTTATTGGCGAACAGTCGGTCGGGAGTGAACCATCCCATGGTGTGTACCCAGCTTAAGGCTACTACATAAATCAGAGCTATTTCCAAGTCCTGGTCTGTTAGTAACTAAGCTTTTGTTCTTCTTTAAACATGAAGAGTGAAAGTCTGTTTGACCCCCAGTCTCACCTGTAGTGTGATAAGATATCAATCGAGATATCAGTTAAGATAGCATCCCTGCATACCTCCTGCTTTTGTGTGTGGTTGTGTATACAAAGTTACTATGTCCACTGTTGTTGTCCCAAGGCACAGTCCTGCTCCACCTTTCATATTAACCACCCTTAGATTCCAATAGTGAGTAGAATTATTAGATAAAAGTTGTTGAAACAAGCAAGTTGTTAATGTATTCTACAGCTACTTTGAGAATGGAAACCCAATAATGTTTCAATGCAACATCTGCGTATTATTTATGTATTAATTTCTTACGTAGAATTTAATCTTATATATCCATATGTATAAAAACATAATTACATACATACTCATTGTTTTCATAAAGGGAACCAGTTTCCGTTTCCTATAATAGTGGAAACTATACTTTACTAACACAAATATCCATGCAAAAATCCTCTAATCACAGCAGCCCTGTTCAACCAATCACGTCCTGCATGTCATCTCCAAAAAACATAGTATAAGCAATAAATGGACAGTCTCCATCCAATAGGAGCTGTAGGATTAAAGGGTAACTCTGGTCTACATACGATGGCCTTTTAAAAAGGACACACTCCTATCTTAAAATGACAATCATTTTTAAAGCTAGCCACATGCCTAAAGCTAGCCCTAGGTGTCCAAAGGTAAAGAAAGGACAGAGAATGGGGTACAGGTCTGTAAAGCTAGGTACACACATACAAACCTTTTTTCTGACTGACCATTCAAGTCTTTGGACTGGTCAGTCAGGAGGAAGGACTGATGGTCGCGGCAAAAGTAGCTGCGTCCGACAGTTAGACGCGATCGATCGTGTGCCATAGAGGACCGCACAATCGGTTGGGATTTTCTGACTTGTCCGATCGTGTGTTCGTTCAATTTAGATGAATGAACGGTCGGCGATCGGACGCGGGCGCAAAAAGCCGCCATACATAATTTGGCCCGACCAAAACCGGAACACTGAAATGGCGTCGGTTGGGCCGATTATTGTATTGTGGTACCTAGCTTAACTAGCTTTAGAAAAGATCGATTTTAGGGGGTGGGGCTTATGATACAGCTTATAACACATGCCTGTCACAGAGACAGGGCAGTCTGTGAAGTGTAACCGTACACGCCTATAATTTAAGATCCAGAGAAGCTAGAGACATCATCCTAAGCTGTGTTATCCCAGAGATGGACCACAGTTACTTTTAAGTACAATAAAACCCTTAAAAGATTCAGAGCATACAATTGACAAGGATGTCATTATTAGTGTCCACTGTAGTAACTCGGCATATCCTGCATCAAGTTGTAAGTATTTTTACATGAAATATAATTCAATTGCAGGTAAAACCGACGCACCACTTGACATGGTGATTGATTCGATGATCGACATTGACTCGATTTAATGTTGAGCTAGATATGAGCCAAAATTAGCCTTCGCCTCAGAGCAAAGAACTATAAAAACAGTTTGCACCAATGTCAATTCTAGCCACTTTAGAGGATAGCACCCGAATCATTAGATGCTTTCTTTTCAGAAAAACAGAGATGTATAACACAATGGAGTCTTGTCATAGTTATCATCAGAGATTAAAGAGTGAATCTGCAGCTGTCATAAGAGACTCTACTCCTGTCTTTCTCATGTGTTTAATAAATTCTTTATGTTTATGGGATCCGTTCCCTAAGCCCGACCTTTCATCTTTGTCCGTCTCCTCAAAAAAAGAATGCACTCACTTTGCTCTTTCCTGCTGAACAAACTATAGAGAAGGGGACTTGAATAACGAAACAGACAAGGAGTGACAGACACCTAATCCTGATGTTTAACAAGACAATTTGGTGATGGTGTAATTATGGCCTGCTGAGAGACTACAAATGACTTGCTTGTGTTTCCTTCTGGGTCACATTACTAGTACTAAGAAGAAATGAAATATTGGGCCAATGTTGACAGATAACGATAGGGTGCTGCTTTTTTGTTTACAAGCTGTGGCAAACCCGCAAAACATCAATTTATTATGGAATTATTCTATCCAGTCATTGGTTAGTGTTACAGTTGGTAGAACTTTGTTATGGGCTCTCACCACTTCAGAATGCCATCAGAGTAAGGTGTCTGGGTGAGCAGTGCCCATGGCAAGTCTCTACCACTTGAGGTCCCCCCTTGGCAGATCCCAATAAGTGAAGAGATAGGTCCACACTTCCAATGTGCAATATGTTTCTGAAAGGCATTTCATGGAAAGTATTTTTACTTATAAAGCCTTAGAAGGATTTAGTCAGTGACACTTCCTGGTTTAAATCATTGTTCTATGAATGTGGTTTAAAATAGGGTAGAAATCGCCACTGGCAAGAAAACACCCCTGGAACAGTTGTAAATTGCTTACACTGTGGAGTATCTGTTATATTTGTTGTACAGCTGTAAATTGCATACTATACTGGTAATGCCTGTTATATATTTTTACTATTCACATCTTTGGTTGTCTAACTGTCTCCTGTGTCGCCAACCCACAGGCATCCAAATGTAACAGAGTTTCCTGGCCATAGCAATAAGACAATAATTGAAATATTGTAGGTGGGATTCTAAACTTCTGACCTTAACTACTTTCTTTCCCCAGAAAAACCTTTTCCTTTCAATAAATTATGACTAAATAGAGGGTTATTTTTTACCCTCCTCGTTACGGTTCCTTTTCAACATACTACTGGACTTCCCATTTGACAGAAACAAGTTGAATTTCTTCCCTTGCTAACATCACATAACATACATTATTTGCCTTAGACAATCCTGCACTGCCATCATACACAGTCTTTCCCATCACATGATGGCCAGAATTTTCACCGTGACTGAGATTTTTTTACCTGTGTTTTCCTCAAACGTTTGATCAGTGATAGGAACAACTCAAAATACCAACTGTGCTGCTTCTTTTTTACCAACAGACTACCAAGTAATACATCGCTCAGTAGATCAGATCGGGCATTAGTTGGCCTATGTGTTCCTAGCCCAACTTGCATTCAGTCAATGTCACCCTTTACATTAAGACATGATAATGTTTAGGATATATCATATTAGTATTGCAGACATAGTTTAAGTCTGTAATGTAACCATGCCATAAAGATCTCACATCATAAATTTCTTTGAAGTAGCAAATGGAGCCTTACTTTTTTTTTTTTTTTATGAACTGTAATTCAGATAACTTGTCTTTTATTCCTTAATTACCTTCTCTGTTTACTTGGTGAGTATATTGCCAGTAGAGCAAAGTAATGGTTGTGATCCGAAGTGTTATCTACCAATTTGATTTCCAATTTACTGGTAAGTCTATTCACAGGCTGAGATATCTGTTTGTGTTAATGTTGTGCTGGGTCTCTGCACTTTCCCTCATGCTGGGACAGGTTCATTTCAGGAGAATTATGGGATCCTCTTCCACTAGGCTCAGCTCATTGGAAAGGATCCACATCTTTAGCTGTAAAATTGTATCTCCTCTTTGTGGATCCTCTGCAAAGTTTCATTATCTCTGTAACCTTGCTACATTGCTTCATCATCTAATAGGCCTCGCTCTGATATTTTTATGGCATTATAAGGATGAAAGGAGATGGTGTTCTATTTTGGGGCTTAATTATGTGTTTGGTTGAGATTTGTAAGGTTCTTCTTGAAGAGATAACAAAATATACTGAAAATAATAGCATGCCCTTCAACATTCTTGGGGGGTTGGAAAAGGGAATGATAAAAATAGATAAAACACGCCTAGAGTTATTCTCTCTCTCTCTCTCTCTATCTCTCTCTCTCCTCTCTCTCTCTCTATCTCTCTCTCTCTCTCCTCTCTCTCTCTCTCTCTCTCTCTCTCTCTCTCTTATATATATATATATAATATATATATACAAATACAAGGATTGCAGCTCAAACCTTTATTCTAAATTACTTTCAGGTGCAGTGCAAGAAGGACCGTCAATTTATACACAAAAGACTCCAGATCAACTACACATATAAGCATAAATTAATTCAATATAATAATAACAAACTATATGCAAGCAATGAAGGGTGATCACCTGCACTGTAGTTAAAATGGATACATTTAGTTACATTGTTTGTACAATGTGTCAGTGATGCGCCACTTAGGGCAGTATCCCAGCATCAGTCCTAACCTAGTGAGTAAAGATATGTCCTTTGAGAGGTATGAGATGACTATGTGAAGAAAGTTTGTTTTAATCCACAGGCCATGACAGTTTGGCATCTATTCATGTCGGAGGAGGGCACTGCTTTTAGTATTTTTTTCTTTCTTAGTTGGAACTGAGCGACAGTTCTGGGGCAGCAGCACCCGGACCACTTTGGAGACTCAGTGAGTGAATTTCACGTGAAGTTGATGTTTATGTTGAGATGGAAGGGCTTTGGGGTTGAGAACCTGTGTCATACTTACAGTAATTAATGGTGTTTATTTATAATAATACTATTATTATTCATGTACCTTAATATCTCTAATACTGCCCCATCTTCTATTTAGTTTAAATTGAACTATTATGCAGGTTAACTCCTACAAATCAATGCTGTGAATTCTGGTGATTTTATTTATTTTTTTTTTTTTTTACAAATTTCAAATATAACCCCGTAAATCAAATACAGGATTGCCAATCTTACCGCATGTATTGGCTTATTATCAAATAATTTCATGTGCAGGTTTCAAATAACTTGAAATGACAATGTTTTGCTAACGACTTGAATTAGTTCAAAAACCATACCACTGAGTCCCATGCCTATGGCAATGATAGGCCATTAAATGCAGGTATCTGACTTAAAACTTAGCAATTATATCAATAAAAAACATTACATTTTATTCCTGTCTATATTTTCAGACTGTGTTGTCAATACTGTATATTCTTTCCTAGAACTGATAGCTGCTTCAGGGTTGACTTTTGTCTGTTTTGGTTTGTGTCAAAACTGAGTTGCTTATGTTTATATTTGCCCTAAGTTGACATTTCCTTTCCAACAAGATTCCATACCAGATTCCACTAAGCAACTTTTCTTACAATACACTTTGAAGGGACACTATACTGAAAAAAAAGTCTTTGCCTCATCTTGATCTAAATTGAATACATGTAAGTAGCACTTACTCTGCCTTCATTTCAGCACACATTGTTAGGAGCGTATCCCCCCTCCCTCTTTTAACCACTCCCACTTCTAATCAACCTGACTTTTTTCCCACAAACCAACTGTCAAGCCTGCACACAGATACAGCATTCCAACTGTTAAAACTCTTTCACCCTCCATCTACAGTAAAACTACTCACAGAAGAATAGTTTTTGAGAGCAGGAACTTGATTGACAGCTGAAATATAAGAAGTTTTAGATTGGATATCTAAAGAAATAGGGGGCAAATCAACAAAAAAATGATACAGATATACCATTCTGCAAGGAAAGTTAACAGCTTGCAACAGAGGCCCTGAAGAGTTCCGTTTAGGGGTCCATCTCAGTGTGTCTCTTTGCTTGGTGGCCTCTTTGGAGTCTTGTTGACCTGCTTCTGTTCATTTGAGGCAATTAAATCAATCTTCTTCCAGCTCTGCATAAAAAGAACCCTGTGAGTGTGTCCTGGGTGACAGATCCATGACAGGCTGGGAAGATTGATTATAGGAGGACCTGACATTAGCAGAAAGAAAAATACAGACAGTCTTATGGTTTCATTATATTGCATTTATTACCAGCCAGGCTTTCTTGCTGCCCTGCAGCTGGCAGAGTAAAAGTATATTCAGAAATAATAGAGCATACAAACAAATTAGCAGACTTCTCAAGTTAAAAAAAGGGTCTTTATAAGTAAAGCACTTTCACCCGATGAGTAACCAGCACATAACTAGGCTTAGCTCTTCAAGACCTCCGGTGCATAGCTGCTACACAGCAAGTGACGGCATTCCACAGCCTCAGCACATCCTTACTGGACACAAGCAGTTCACTGCATAGCTGTTATACCGCAAGCTCTTCAAGAATGCAACACTTACCTTCCCGAGCTACTATATAAAATAAAGGTATTGAAATATAACACTTACCTACTATTGCTTCTATATCCCATAACCTCAAAACGGTTAATCATTTAGATTTAATTATTTTGGGGGGACATTTTTTATGCCCCAATATATTTTTAAACTTCTACCAGCATTTCACTTTTGGCTGAAGTTTATAACCAGTCGTAGTGTGCTTAAAATAACAATTGGAAAAACTGCAGAGGGCATGTTCCTTAAATTTAGTTGGGCTCCAAATGTGCACTTGGCAATCTTAACAGAAAATGTATCCCCTGACTTAGGCTAGGTATACATGAAATGGTAGTCAGTCAGGACAAATATTAGCAGTACATTTTTGCCTGCCATCCAAACGGCCAAAAATTCAGACAAATTCGGTAAATTGTGCAGTCTCCTATAGACGCATAAACGGTCGAGCCAAAATTTCGGCCACAGCAAGCAATATTTGGATGGCTAACTGGACGATAGAGGTGAATGGTCATCAGGGATGAAAATATCCCTTGTGTAAAGCCTTATAGACTAAGTCATACTACCACCTTTAGGTGTCCATCACAGTATTTGGTTGGGGACTGGTCATGGCCCACCCCAGACCACTACCCTGTAAGGGCCACACTTTGCGACCACCCAGCCAGATATGGACATCCCACTCCCCTGCCCCCAACCCACCCCTGCCCCGTCCACTCCAGGATTAAAGGTGGTGGTTCAGAATGGCTGGAAAAGCCCTCATGATACCAAGATTGTTGGGGACATGGCCAAGATTACAGTGATGAAAGTTCAAGCACTTGTATACTTTTTGATGCACAAACTTATTTATAGATTTAGTATTATTTTTATTTTTGCCCCTCCTGTACAGCTTTTTGAATTATAATATTGTACAGCACTGCGTCCTCAAGTGGCGCTATAAATAAATATTTACACACATTTCACTTTAAGCATAGATGTTTGGTCTAGCTACCAAATTGCTGTTTGTGGTTTATGTAGAACATGCTCCCTTTACAGGTCTTTAGGTAATAACCTAAAGACATCCATAAATACAGTTAATATTGTACAAAACTAACCATAAACACATACAGTACATGATTCTACAAAACTAGCTTTCTTCCATAATTCTTTGTGTGTACTGACAGTAATTGATTATTAGTAGATGTAGATCAATAGATTATAAAAATGTCACATGGCATATATGGTACATAAACATTTGTCCTGTGTAAAGTATTCAATAAAGTTTTTATATAGGATTAGGAAGCAGCCTGTCCCAATTTTCCAGATCTGTGGTTTTTGCGTACAAGCAGGGACTTTCCAGAAGATGAGCATTTGGTTACCGTAATCTCATCTTTTAGCAGGGTGTGAGAAAGATCATTTATGAACTATAGAGAGTCCACCATAGAAAGGTCACTTTCACTGCTTACTCATATATCTTGCACCTTGTATTCTGGAATGGTACAGGAGTCCTCTCACTTACTAATAACACACTGAAAAGGCCTAACACAGGGGGACAAAAATCTGTAACTCAATAATTAAAAATGTAACACTACTCTATAGAGCCCTAGTAACAAATTACGTTTGGGTATTTTGGGAACCTTGTATTTTGTATTTGCTTTAGGTTGCCTGTCGAAAATGCTAGTTCTTTACCTGGTTTTCATATTTGATATTCCTCCAATTAACTGTGATCCAAGTTCTATACTATAACTCCCATTATCCTAAGTAGCCAACTTTAAATACAAATTAAGTTTTCTAATGAAAGTAAAGTAAAGTTTTCTAATGAACAATAATACTAAACTCAACAATTCAAATATGTTATTCTTTTTTTATGTCACTTTTCTGAACTTTGGACAGGCACTGTAGGAGAACCTTAAGGAGCAGAGATGTAAGGTAAGGATTTTTTAACACTAAACGGTGGGGCCGGTAATGGGTTAAATTTTAGTTTGGGGGTGGACATGCCGTTAAGGACTTTATTGTAAGTGTTGTTAAGACAAATTATTAACTTTCTCCATTGCCCTTACCAATGAAAGTACCCAGGGTGAGGACCTAGGTTCTCACCACTGAGCTCACCTTAGATCTCCAGCATCCCTTGATTGTGTCTGGAACCTGGCCCAAGCTGTAGCTGGGTGGCGAGACGAAGAAATCCAGCAATGTCCTTTTAAACAGATAACCTTTAAGTCTCGTATACACATGAGATTATTGTAAGCCAGGAACGACCAACAACATCCAACAGCCGTCTGCTTCCGCCAACAATCTTATGTGTGTGGAGTTTCCATGTTGACGTTATTTATTGATTCAGCAGGACAGATTGCAAGTGATTCCAATGAATGCGACACACACATTATATTGTAACAGAAGCAGTTAATCTTTTAACAGTCAGCCACTTCCGATGAGAGTATCTAACGTATGTACAAGGCTTATAGTATAATTAAGTTTACAATTTTCGGGAAAAGGGGGTGGGGGCGGGCCTTATGGCTTGAGGACAAAGCTTACAACCTCATTCAATGTATAAGAGACCAGTACTTTGTACAGACCTTGACCTAGATTAAAGGCCAATCAAGTGAGGACAACTCTACTTAGAGGGATATGCTCAGTAAGATTGGCTTACATGTGAACTTGGAAAAGAAAATGTTCCTTTTCAAAGGTACAAATCGCTAACTTTGTATTTACTTAATACATTATAGACTTAGGGCAGTTTTAGTAAAACGTATGATTTTAAGAATACAAAGGCTAAAACATAACCTTTATTTTGCAAATCTAGTTGGCAAGTAAATGTTATTAATATAGAGCCATGGTGATTCATATATATTTAGTTACTGATTATTTTTGTTCTATAAAATTAGAAATGAAACTGCTTTTAGGCTTAATGGAAATGTTGCCTGGTGCTTAAAATGGCCACAAGTAACATACCAATGAAAATGTTCATATTGGCTGTGGAATGCTTCCAACTTGGTTAACCATCTACATATTACTTCTCACGCTCCCATAGTCCCTTAAGCAGTTTCATAATTAGCAGTGCTGGACTAGTAAGAACTTCCCGCCTGGTCCTCTAAAGAAAGAAAATGGAAAAAGCTTGTTCTGGAAGGTTCTGCTGAGATCATTTAAAGCCCTCACAAAGCAGTTAATGAAAAGGAACATAAAACTGTCAGGTGGGGAGGTGATAAATGGTCCAGAGGAGTTGATATCCCTGCAAAGGAGCAAAGGTATTCAAACAGAGGAACAATTTGTTCAAAGTGTTGTCTCCCCTTCAAAGAAGTCTGTTTAAAGCCTCCTCTAATGTGCATCTTTACCACCACCTCCTGGAGCATCTGCCCTAAGGATAACCCTCAAACAGGACATTTATTAACACCCAATCTTAATCAGCAATGCTACGGTCACTCCATCAAACACAAAGGAAGTCCTAACAGTTCTTCTCACTTACGGTACATTGCAAAACACATAAGGAAATGTTTATTAAAGCTGGGGTATTCTTCAATAACTCTTGTTGCAAATACCACAAGTTATTGCTATTTATGGATCAGGGTTCCTTTTAAGGTTCACTATTAAGTATCATTGTTTAGGCATCATTTATAGGATCTGTAATGTTATTTATGGAGAGGTATTCTTATTGGGGGAAGGGTATTATTATTTAGAATGAGATATACTTAGTTGAGGACCAGTAACTATTTAAGCAGTGGTATTCTTATTTAAAGATCAGTACTTAAGTATCATTATCGATAAATGAGTAATGTCATCACCAACTAGTTTTATTAAACACACCTTTATACTTGCTTTATAAATGCAATCCTAGGGGCATAAAAGTGCTTTATTTAATAAGAGGTTGCTGCAGATTAACAGCACAGGCAACTTTTTTTTTTAAATACTCCAAAAAGAGTAAGGTCTTTCTTAATTAAAGGGTGGAGTAGAGTGACAGTCAACTATTTGCTGTTGAAATGTCTCCAAGGCTATGACAAGTCCAACAGGTATAGAGAGAGTGACCTCACCTGCACAGCAACACTGCTTCAGCAAAACTGAAATAATATTAGCCATCATTCCAACCCTTTTTCATATTAACCTCACTAATACCCTTACCCCATCCATTATGTCCCACCCCATTATCATGTGTGAACCACTAATGGTGTCAGGTGATAAATACAACAGCTATCAATATCTGACCCAAGGCAGAGTACCCATACCACAGAGAGCTACACTTACCCATAATTAACCATCTATTTCAATTCACGTGGTAATTTTAGTGTTCTCAGTGGTGTCATCATAACAGCTAACTAACTGTGGCCAGCTGGGTGAAGCATTGTTCAACCATTGTAAAAAGTAGCCACACATGGGACAATTTAATCAATCATTCCATTGATTGCTTCAATGGAAAGAATCCAAAATCAATTCCTTTTTGCATTTCTTAATCAAACTTGATTTCCTACAAGAATGTGTTTTTTTTTAAAACCTGTTGTAGAGCTTGTGGAATTACTGAATAATCAGATACAGAACCATAGAGTGATCTCCTTAGAACCTTACAGTGATCTGCTATAGAACCATACAGTGATCTGCTATAGAACCTTACAGTGATCTGCTATAGAACCTTACAGTGATCTTCTATAGAACCATAGAGTGATCCGCTATAGAACCATACAGTTATCTGCTATAGAACCATACACTGATCCTATAGAACCACACAGTGATCTGCTACAAAACCATACAATGATACCGATACAGAACCACACAGTGGTCTGCTACAGAAACACACAGTGAACTGCTAGTGAATATACGTGGTCCGCTATAGAACCATACAGTGATCCACTACGAACCATACAGTGATCCGCATAGAATTGTACTGTGATTCACTACAGAACCATACAGTGACACAGAACCATACAATGATCACATAGAGAACCATGAGAACCTACAATGATCCACTAGAGAACCATACAAGATCCACTACAGAACCATACAGTGATGCACTACAGAACCATACGTGATATACTACAGAACCATAACAGTGATCCATATAGAACATAGTGATCCGCTACAGAATCATACAATGATCCACTACAGAAGCATATAGTGATCCACTACAGAACCATACAGTGATTGCTACGGAACCATCAGTAATATACTACAGAAACCATACAGTGATCCACTATAGAACCATACAGTGATCCGCTACAGAACCATACAGTGATCCCCTACAGAACCATACAGTGATCCACTACAGAACCATACAGTGATATACTACAGAACCATACAGTGATCCGCTATAGAACCATACAGTGATCTGCTACAGAACCATACAGTGATCCGCTACAGAACGATACAGTGATCCGCTATAGAACGATACCGTGATATACTACAGAACGATACGTGATATCTCTAGAACCATACAGTGATATACTACAGAACCATACAGTGATCCACTATAGAAACCATACAGTGAAACTACAGAACCATACAAGGTTCCACTATAGAACATACAGTGATCCACTATAGAACCATACAGTGATCCGCTACAGAACCATACAATTTCCACTATAGAACATACAGTGATCCACTATAGAACAAACAGTGATCCGCTACAGAACCATACAGTGATCCGATACAGAACCATACAGCAATCCACTATAGAACCATACAGTGATATACTACAGACCATACAGGGTCCCACTATAGAAAAACAGTGTCCACTATGAACCATACAGTGATATACTACAGAACCATACAGGGTCCCACTATAGAACATACAGTGATCCGCTACAGAACCATAGAGTGATATACTACAGAACCATACAAGGTTCCACTATAGAACATACAGTGATATACTATAGAACCATAACAGGGATCCACTATAGAACATACAGTGATCCACTACAGAACCATACATTGATATACTAGAGAACCATACAGGGTTTCACTATAGAACATACAGTGACACTATAGACGATACAGTGATCCGCTACAGAACCAATATAGTGATCCGATACAGAACGATACAGTGATCCACTATAGAACCATACATGATTGATATACTACAGAACCATACAGGGTCCCCTATAGAACATACAGTGATCCGCTACAGAACCATAGAGTGATATACTACAGAACCATACAGGGTTCCACTATAGAACATACAGGATCCACTACAGAACCATACAGTGATATACTACAGAACCATACAGGGTCCCACTATAGAACATCAGTGATCCGTACAGAACCATAGAGTGATATACTACAGACCATACAGGGTTCCACTATAGAACATACAGTGATCCACTACAGAACCATACAGTGTATATACTACAGAACCATACAGGGTCCCACTATGAACATACAGTGATCCGCTACAGAACCATAGAGTGATATACTACAGAACCATACAGGGTCCACTATAGAACATACAGTGAACGCTACAGAACCATAGAGTGATATACTACAGAACCATACAGGGTTCCACTATAGAACATACAGTGATCCACTACAGAACCATACAGTGATATACTACAGAACATACAGGGTTTACTATAGATACAGTGATCCACTATAGAACCATACAGTGATCCGCTACCGAACCATATAGTGATCCGATACAGAACCATACAGTGATCCACTATAGAACCATACAGTGATATACTACAGAACCATACAGGGTCCCACTATAGAACATACAGTGTGATCCTCTACAGAACCATAGAGTGATATACTACAGAACCATACAGGGTTCCACTATAGAACATACAGTGATCCGCTACAGAACCATAGAGTGATTATACTACAGAACCATACAGGGTCCCACTATAGAACATACAGTGATCCTCTACAGAACCATAGAGTGATATACTACAGAACCTACAGGGTTCCACTATAGAACATACAGTGATCCATACAGAACCATACAGTGATATACTACAGAACCATACAGGGTTCCACTATAGAAACATACAGTGATCCGCTACAGAAACCATAGAGTGATTACTACAGAACCATACAGGGTTCCACTATAGAACATACAGTGATCCACTACAGAACCATACAGTGATATACTACAGAACCATACAGGGTCCCACTATAGAACATACAGTGATCCTCTACAGAACCATAGAGTGATATACTACAGAACCATACAGGGTCCACTATAGAACATACAGTGATCCACTACAGACACCATACAGTGATATACTACAGAACCATACAGGGTCCCACTATAGAACATACAGTGATCCTCTACAGAACCATAGAGTGATATACTACAGAACCATACAGGGGGTCCACTATAGAACATACAGTGATCCACATACAGACCATACAGGATATACTACAGAACCATACAGGGTCCACTATAGAAATACAGTGATACCGTCAGAACCATAGAGTGATATACTACAGAACCATACAGGGTTCCACTATAGAACATACAGTGATCCACTACAGACCATACAGTGATATACTACAGAACCATAGGGTCCCACTATAGAACATACAGTGATCCTCTACAGAACCATAGAGTGATATACTACAGAACCCAGGGTTCCACTATAGAACAACAGGGATCCACTACAGAACCATACAGTGATATACTACAGAACCATACAGGGTCCCCTATAGAACATACAGTGATCCGCTCCAGAACCATAGAGTGATATTACAAGAACCATACAGGGTTCCACTATAGAACATACAGTGATCCAATACAGAACCATACAGTGATATACTACAGAACCATACAGGGTCCCACTAGTGATCCGCTACAGAACCATAGAGTGATATACTACAGAACCATACAAGGTTCCACTATAGAACATACAGTGATATACTATAGAACCATACAGGGATCCACTATAGAACATACAGTGATCCACTACAGAACCATACATTGATATACTAGAGAACCATACAGGGTTTCACTATAGAACATACAGTGATCCACTATAGAACGATACAGTGATCCGCTACAGAACCATATAGTGATCCGATACAGAACGATACAGTGATCCACTATAGAACCATACAGTGATATACTACAGAACCAAGGATCACTGTATGTTCTATAAGTGGGACCCTGTATGGTTCTGTAGTATATCACTGTATGGTTCTGTAGTGGATCACTGTATGTTCTATAGTGGAACCCTGTATGGTTCTGTAGTATATCACTCTATGGTTCGTTAGCGGATCACTGTATGTTCTATAGTGGGACCCTGTATGGTTCTGTAGTATATCACTGTATGGTTCTGTAGTGGATCACTGTATGTTCTATAGTGGAACCCTGTATGGTTCTGTAGTATATCACTCTATGGTTCTGTAGAGGATCACTGTATGTTCTATAGTGGGACCCTGTATGGTTCTGTAGTATATCACTCTATGGTTCTGTAGCGGATCACTGTATGTTCTATAGTGGAAACCTGTATGGTTCTGTAGTAATCACTCTATGGTTCTGTAGAGGATCACTGTATGTTCTATAGTGGGACCCGTATGTTTGTAGTAATCACTGTATGGTTCTATAGTGGATCACTGTATGGTTCTGTATCGGATCAACTATATGGTTCTGTAGCGGATCACTGTATGGTTCTATGTGGATCACTGTAGTTCTATAGTGAAACCCTGTATGGTTCTGTAGTATATCACTGTATGGTTCTGTAGTGGATCACTGTATGTTCTATAGTGGAACCCTGTATGGTTCTGTAGTATATCACTCTATGGTTCTGTAGCGGTTCACTGTATGTTCTATAGTGGGACCCTGTATGGTTCTGTAGTTATAACTATGGTTCTGTAGCGGATCACTGTATGTTCTATAGTGGGACCCTGTATGGTTCTGTAGTATATCACTGTATGGTTCTGTAGTGGATCACTGTATGTTCTATAGTGGAACCCTGTATGGTTCTGTAGTATATCACTCTATGGTTCTGTAGCGGATCACTGTATGTTCTATAGTGGGACCCTGTATGGTTCTGTAGTATATCACTGTATGGTTCTGTAGTGGATCACTGTATGTTCTATAGTGGAACCCTGTATGGTTCTGTAGTATATCACTCTATGGTTCTGGAGCGGATCACTGTATGTTCTATAGTGGGACCTGTATGGTTCTGTAGTATATCATGTATGGTTCTATAGTGGATCACTGTATCGTTCTGTATCGGATCACTATATGGTTCTGTAGCGGATCACTGTATCGTTCTATAGTGGATCACTGTATGTTCTATAGTGAACCCTGTATGGTTCTCTAGTATTCAATGTATGGTTCTGTAGTGGATCACTGTATGTTCATAGTGGATCCCTGTATGGTTCATAGTATATCACTGTATGTTCTATAGTGGAAACTGTATGGTTCTGTAGTATATCACTCTATGGTTCTGTAGCGGATCACTGTATGTTCTATAGTGGGACCCTGATGGTTCTGTAGTATCACTGTATGGTTCTATAGTGGATCATGTATGTTCTATAGTGGGACCTGTATGGTTCTGTAGTATATCACTGTATGGTTCTATAGTGGATTGGCTGTATGGTTCTGTATCGGATCACTGTATGGTTCTGTAGCGGATCACTGTTTGGTTCTTAGTGGATCACTGTATGTTCTATAGTGGAAATTTGTATGGTTCTGTAGCGGATCACTGTATGGTTCTATAGTGGATCACTGTATGTTTATAGTGGAACCTTGTATGGTTCTGTTAGTATTCACTGTATGGTTCTATAGTGGATCAATGTATGGTTCTGTAGTATATCCTGTATGGTTATATAGGATATCACTGATCGTTCTGGAGTATATCACTGGATCGTTCTATAGCGGATCACTGTATCGTTCTGTAGCGGATCACTGTATGGTTCTGTAGCAGATCACTGTATGGTTCTATAGCGGATCACTGTATGGTTCTGAGTATATCACTGTATGGTTCTGTAGTGGATCACTGTATGGTTCTGTAGGGGATCACTGTATGGTTCGTAGGGATCACTGTATGGGTCTATAGTGGACACTGTATGGTATGGTTCTGTAGTATATTACTGTATGGTTCCGTAGCAGATCACTGTATGGTTCTGTAGTGGATCACTATATGCTTCTGTAGTGGATCATTGTATGATTCTGTAGCGGATCACTATGTTCTATATGGATCACTGTATGGTTCTGTAGTATATCACTATGGGTCTGTAGGCATCACTGTATGGTTCTGTAGTGGATCATTGTATGGTTCTCTAGTGGATCATTGTATGTTCTCATGGTTCTCTAGTGGATCATTGTATGGTTCTGTAGTGGGTCACTGTATGGGTCTGTAGTGAATCACAGTACAATTCTATAGCGGATCACTGTATGGTTCGTAGTGGATCACTGTATGGTCTTTAGCGGACCACTGTATATTTCACTAGCAGTTCACTGTGTGTTTCTGTAGCAGACCACTGTGTGGTTCTGTATCGGATCATTGTATGGTTTTGTAGCAGATCACTGTGTGGTTCTATAGTGGATCAGTGTATGGTTCTATAGCAGATAAACGTATGGTTCTATAGCGGATCACTCTATGGTTCTATAGAAGATCACTGTAAGGTTCTATAGCAGATCACTGTAAGGTTCTATAGCAGATCACTGTATGGTTCTATAGCAGATCACTGTAAGGTTCTATAGGAGATCACTCTATGGTTCTGTATCTGATTATTCAGTAATTCCACAAGCTCTACAACAGGTTTTAAAAAAAAACACATTCTGTAGGGAAATCAGAGTTTGATTAAGAAATGCAAAAAGGAATTGATTTTGGATTCTTTCCATTGAAGCAATCAAATGGAATGATTGATTAAATTGTCCCAGTGTGGCTACTTTTATACAATGGTTGAACAATGCTTCACCCAGCTGGCCACAGTTAGTTAGCTGTTATAGATGACACCACTGAGAACACTAAAATACCACGTGAATTGAAATAGATGGTAATATAGGGTAAGTGTAGCTCTCTGGTATGGGTACTCTGGCCTTGGGTCAGATATTGATAGCTGTGTATTATCACCTGACACCATTAGTGGGTCACACATGATAATGGGGTGGGACATAATGGATGGGGTAAGGGTATTAGTGAGGTTAATATGAAAAAGGGTTGGGAATGATGGCTAATATATATTTCAGTTTTGCTGAAGCAGTGTTGCTGTGCAGGTGAGGTCACTCTCTCTATACCTGTTGGACTTGTCATAGCCTTGGAGACATGTCAACAGCAAATAGTTGACTGTCACTCTACCCTTTAATTAAGAAAGACCTTACTCTTTTGGAGTATTTAAAAAAAAAAAGGTGCCTGTGCTGTTAATCTGCAGGCAACCTCTTATTAAATAAAGCACTTTTTATGCCCTAGGGATTGCATTTATAAAGCAAGTATAAGGTGTGTTTAATAAAACTAGTTGGTGAATGACATTACTCATTTATCGATAATGATACTTAAGTACTGATCTTTAAATAAGAATACCAATGCTTAATAAGTAATGGTCCTCAACAGTATATCTATTTAAATAATAATACCCTTCCCCCAATAAGAATACCTCTCCATAAATAACATTAAGATCCTTAAATAATGATGCCTAAACAATGATACTTAAATAGTGAACCTTAAATAGGAACCCTGATCCAAAATAGCAATAACTGTGGTATTTGCAACAAGAGTTATTGAAGAATACCCCAGCTTTATAAAACATTTCCTTATGGTGTTTGCAATGTACCGTAAGTGAGAAGAACTGTTAGGACTTCCTTTGGGTGTTTGATGGAGTGACCGTAGCATTGTGATTAAGATTGGGGTGTTAATAAATGTCCTGTTTGGAGGGTTATCCTTAGGGCAGATGCTCCAGGAGGTGGTGGTAAAGATGGCACATTAGAGGAGGCTTTAAACAGACTTCTTTGAAGGGGAGACAACAATTTGAACACAATTGTTCCTCTGTTTGAATACCTTTGCTCCTTTGCAGGGATATCAACTCCTCTGGACCATTTATCACCTCCCACCTGACAGTTTTATGTTCCTTTCATTAACTGCTTGTGAGGGCTTTAAATGATCTCAGCAGAACCTTCCAGAACAAGCTTTTTCCATTTTCTTTCTTTAGAGGACCAGGCGGGAAGTTCTTACTATGTCAGCACTGCTAATTATGAAACATGCTTAAGGGACTATGGGAGAGTGGAGAAGTAATATGTAGATGGTTAACCAAGTTGGAAGCATTCCACAGCCAATATGAACTTTCATTGGTATGTTACTTGTGGCCATTTTAAGCACCAGGCAACATTTCCATTAAGCCTAAAAGCAGTTTCATTTCTAATTTTATAGAACAAAAATAATCAGTAACTAAATATATATGAATCACCAATGGCTCTATATTAAATAACATTACTGCCAACTAGATTTGCAAAATAAAGGTTATGTTTAGCCTGTGTAATGCTTAAAATCATACGTTTTACTAAAAAATGCCCTAAGTCTATAATGTATTAAGTAAATACAAAGTTTAGCAGATTTGTACCTTTAAAGGAAATATTTCTTTTCCAAGGTACATGTAAGCCAATCTTACTGAGCATATCCCTCTAAGTAGAGTTGTCCTCACTTGATTGGCCTTTAAACTAGGTCAAGGTCTGTACAAAGTACTGGTCTCTTATACATTGAATGAGGTGTTAAGCTTTGTCCTCAAGCCATAAGGCCGCCGCCCCCACCCCCTTTTTCGAAAATTGTAAACATTAATATACTATAAAGCCTTGTACATACGTTAGATACTCTCATCGGAAGTGGCTGACTGTTAAAAGATTAACTGCTTCTGGTTGACAATATAATGTGTGTGTCAGCATTCATTGGAATCACTTGCAATCTGTCCTGCTGAATCAATAAAAACGTCAACATGGAAACTCCACACACATAAGATTGTTGGCGGAAGCAGAAGGCGGTTGGATGTTGTTGGTCGTTCCTGCTTACAATAATCTCATGTGTATACGAGACTTAAAGGTTAATCTGTTTAAAAGGACATTGCGGATTCTTCGTCTCGCCACCCAGCTACAGCTTGGGGCCAGGTTCAGACACAATCAAGGGGATGCTGGAGATCTAAGGTGAGCTCAGTGGTGAGAACCTAGGTCCTCACCCTGGGTACTTTCATTGGTAAGGGCATATGGAGAAAGTTAATAATTGTCCTTTAACAAACTTACAATAAAGTCCTTAAACGGCATTGTCCACCCCCAAAACTAAAATTTAACCCATTACCGGCCCCACCGTGTAGTGTTAAAAAATCCTTACCTTACATCTCTGCTCCTTAAGGTTCTCTACAAGTGCCTGTCCAAAGTTCAGAAAAGTGACATAAAAAAAGAATAACATATTTGAATGTTTGAGTTTAGTATTATTGATTTCATTAGAAAACTTTACTTTACTTTCATTAGAAAACTTTAATTGTATTTAAAGTTGGGTACTTAGGATAATGGGAGTTATAGTATAGAACTTGGATCACAGTTAATGGAGGAAATCAAATATGAAAACCAGGTAAAGAACTAGCATTTTCGACTAGGACACATAAAGCAAATACAAATACAAGGTTCCCAAAATATCCCAAACGTAATTTGTTACTAGGGCTCTATAGAGTAGTGTTACATTTTAATTATTGAGTTACAGATTTTTGTCCCTGTGTTAGGCCTTTTCAGTGTGATTAGTGAGTGGGAGGACTCCTGTACCATTCCAGAATACAAGGTGCAAGATATATGAGTAAGCAGTGAAAGTGACCTTTCTATGGTGGACTCTATATGTTCATAAATGATCTTTCTCACACACCTGCTAAAAGATGAGATTACTGTAACCAAATGCTCATCTTTTGGAAAGTCCCTGCTATGTACGCAAAAACCACAGATCTGGAAAATTGGGACAGGCGCTTCCTAATCCTATATAAAAACTTTATTGAATATCTTACACAGGACAAATGTTATGTACCATATATGCATGTGACATTTTTATAATCTATTGATCTACATCTACTAATAAATCAATTACTGTCAGTACACACAAAGAATTATGGAAGAAAAGCTAGTTTTGTAGAATCATGTACTGTATGTGTTTATGGTTAGTTTGTACAATATTAACTGTATTTATGGATGTTTTAGGTTATTACCTAAAGACCTGTAAAGGGGAGCATGTTCTACATAAACCACAAACAGCAATTTGGTAGCTAGACCAAACATCTATGCTTAAAGTGAAATGTGTGTAAATATTATTTATATAGCGCCACTGAGGACGCAGTGCTGTACAATATTATAATTCAAAAAGCTGTACAGAGGGGGCAAAAATAAAAATAAATACATAAATCTATAAATAAGTTTGTGCATCAAAAAGTATACAAGTGCTTGAACTTCATCACTGAATCTTGGCCATGTCCCCAACAATCTTGGTATCATGAGGGGCTTTCCAGCCATTCTGAACCACCACCTTTAATCCTGTGAGTGGACGGGGCAGGGGGGGGTTGGGGGCAGGGGAGTGGGATGTCCATATCATGGCTGTGGTGTCGCAAAGTGTGGCCCTTACAGGGTAGTGGTCTGGGGTGGGCCATGACCAGTCCCCCAACAAATACTGTGATGGACACCTAAGGTGGTAGGTATGACTTAGCTATAAGGCTAGTTACACAAGGGATATATCCTGATGACCATTCACCTCATCGTCCAGTTAGCCATCCAAAAATTGCTTGCTGTGGCCGGAATTTTGGCTCGACCGTTTATGCGGTCTATAGGAGACTGCACAATTTACCGAATTGTCTGAATTTTTGGCCGATTTGGATGGCAGGCAAAAATGTACTGCTAATATTTGTCCTGACTGACATACCATTTCATGTATACCTAGCCTAAGTCAGGGGAATAATTTTCTGTTTAAGATTGCCAAGGCACATTTGGAGCCCAACAAATTTAAGGAACATGCCCTCTGCAGTTTTTCCAATTGTTATTTTAAGCACAATACGACTGGTTATAAACTTCAGCCCAAAAGTGAAATGCTGGTAGAAGTTTAAAAATATATTGGGGCATAAAAAATGTCCCCCCAAAAAGTATTAAATCTAAAATTGATTAACGTTTTGAGGTATATGGGATATAGAAGCAATAGTAGGTAAGTGTTATATTCAATACCTTTATTTTATATAGTAGCTCGGGAAGGTAAGTGTTGCATTCTGAAGAGCTTGCGGTATAACAGCTATGCAGTGAACGTGTTGTGTGCCAGTAAGGATGTGCTGAGGCTGTGGAATGCCGTCACTTGCTGTGTAGCAGCTATGCACCGGAGGTCTTGAAGAGCTAAGCCTAGTTATGTGCTGGGTTACTCATCGGGTGAAAGTGCTACTTATAAAGACCCTTTTTTTAACTTGAGAAGTCTGCTAATTTTGTTTGTATGCTCTATTATTTCTGAATATACTTTTACTTCTGCCAGCTGCAGGGCAGCAGAAAAGCCTGGCTTGGTAATAAATGCATATATATGAAACCATAAGACTGTCTGTATTTTTCTTTTGCTAATGTCAGGTCCTCCTATAATACAATCTTCCCAGCCTGTCATGGATCTGTCACCCAGGACACACTCACAGAGGTTCTTTTTATAGCAGAGCTGGAAGAAGATTGATTTAATTGCCTCTAAATGAACAGAAGCAGGTCAACAAGACTCCAAAGAGGCCACCAAGCAAAGAGACACACTGAGATGGACCCCTAAACGGAACTCTTCAGGGCCTCTGTTGCAAGCTGTAACTTCCTTGCAGAATGGTATATCTGTATCATTTTTTTGGTGATTTGCCCCCTATTTCTTTAGATATCCAATCTAAAATTCTTATATTTCAGCTGTCAATCAAGTTCCTGCTCTCAAAAACTATTTCTGTGAGTAGTTTTACTGTAGATGGAATGGTGGTGAAAGAGTTTTAAAAGTTGGAATGCTGTGCTGTTGTGCAGGTTGACAGGTGGTTGTGGGAAAAAAGTCAGGTGGATAGAAGTGGGAGTGGTTAAAAGAGGGAGGGGGGATACTGCTCCTAACAATGTGTGCTGAAATTAAGGCAGAGTAAGTGCTACTTACATGTATTCAATTTTAGATCAAGATGAGGCAAAGACTTTTTTTTTCAGTATAGTGTCCCTTCAAAGTGTATTGTAAGAAAAGTTGCTTAGTGGAATCTGGTATGGAATCTTGTTGGAAAGGAAATGTCAACTTAGGGCAAAATAAACATAAGCAACTCAGTTTGACACAAACCAAAAACAGACAAAGAGTCAACCCTGAAGCAGCTATCAGTCTAGGAAAGAAATATACAGTATTGACAAGCCAAGTCTGAAAATATGACAGGAATAAAATGTAATGTTTTTATTGATATAATTGCTAGGTATTTAGTAGATACCTGCATTTAATGGCCTATCATTGCCATAGGCATGGGACTCAGTGGGATGGGTTTTGACTAATTCAAGTTGTTAGCAAAACATTGTCATTTCAAGTTATTTGAAACCTGCACATGAAATATATTTGATAATAAGCCAATACATGGGTAAGATGTGCAATCCTGTATTTGATTTACAGTTGGTATATTTGAAATTTGTAAAAAAAAAAAAAAAAAAATAAATAAAATCACCAGAATTCACAGCATTGATTTGTAGGAGTTAACCTGCATAATAGTTCAATTAAACTAAATAGAAGAGGGGCAGTATTAGAGATATTAAGGTACATGAATAATAATAGTATTATTATAATACACCATTAATTACGTAAGTAGACACAGGGTCTTCAACCCCAAAGCCCTTCCCATCATCAAACATAAACATCAACTTCACGTGAAATTCACTCACTGAGTCTCCAAAGTGGTCCGGGTGCTGCTGCCCCAGAACTGTCGCTCAGTTCCAACTAGAGAAAGAAAAAAAAATAAAAGCAGTGCCCTCCTCCAGACATGAATAGATGCCAAACTGTCATGGCCTGTGGATTAAAACAAACTTTCTTCACATAGTCATCTCAATACACTCTCAAAGGACATATCTTTACTCACTAGGTTAGGAACTGATGCTGGGTACTGCCCTGAAGTGGCGCATCAGCTGACACTTTGTACAAACAATGTAATAAAGTATCCATTTTAACTACAGTGCAGGTGATCACCCTTCATTGCTTGCATATATGTTTGATATTATATTGAATTAATTTATGCTTATTGTGTAGTGAGTGCTGGAGTCTTTTGTTTAAAATGACGGTCCTTCTTGCACTGCACCTGAAAGTAATTTAGAATAAGGTTTGAGCTGCATATCCTTGTATTTGTATTATATATATTATAATATATTATATATAGAGAGAGAGAGAGAGAGAGGAGAGAGAGAGGAGAGAGGAGAGAGAGAGGGAGAGGAGAGGAGAGAGAGGAGAGAGAGGAGAGGAGAGGAGAGATGAGAGAGGGGAGAGAGAGAGAGAGAGAGGAGGAGAGAGAGATGGATGGAGTAGAGAGAGAGAGAGAGAGAGGGAGAACTCTAGGCGTGTTTTTTATTTTTATCATCCCTTTTCCAAACCCCCCGAAGAATGGTGAAGGGCATGCTATTATTTTCAGTATATTTGTTATCTTTCAAAAGAAGAACCTTACAAATCTCAACCAAACACATAATTAAGCCCCAAAATAGGAAACCATCTTCCTTTCATCCTTATAATGCCATAAAAATATCAGAGCGAGGCCTATTAGAAATGATATGAAGCAATGAGCAAGGTTACAGAGATAATGAAACTTTGCAGAGGATCCACAAGAGGGAGATACAATTTTACAGCTAAAGATGTGGATCCTTTCCCAATGAGCTGAGCCTAGTGGAAGAGGATCCCATAATTCTCCTGAAATGAACCTGCCAGCATGAGGGAAAGTGCAGAGAACCCAGCACAACATTAACACAACAGATATCTCAGCCTGTGAAATAGAATTACCAGTAAATTGGAAATCAAATTGGTAGATAACACTTCGGATCACAACCCATTACTTTGCTCTACTGGCAATATATCACCAAGTAATACAGAGAAGGTAATTAAGGAATAAAAGACAAGTTATCTGAATTACAGTTCATAAAAAAAAAAAAAAAGTAAGGCTCCATTTGCTACTTCAAAGAAATTATGATGTGAGATCTTTATGGCATGGTTACATTACAGACTAAACTATGTCTGCCATACTAATATGATATATCCTAAACATTATCAGGTCTTAATGTAAAGGGTGACATTGACTGAATGCAAGTTGGGCTAGGAAAACATAGGCCAACAATGCCCGATCTGATCTACTGAGCGATGTATTACTTGGTAGTCTGTTGGTAAAAAAGAAGCAGCACAGTTGGTATTTTGAGTTGTTCCTATCACGAATCAAAGTTGAGGAAAACAATCAGGTAAAAAAATCTCAGTCACGGTGTGAAAATTCTGGCCATCATGTGATGGGAAAGACTGTGTATGATGGCAGGTGCAGGATTGTCTAAGGCAAATAATGTATGTTATGTGATGTTAGCAAGGGGAAGAAATTCAACTTGTTCTGTCAAATGGAAAGTCAGTAGTATGTTGAAAAGGAACCGAGTAACGAGGAGGGTAAAAAAAAAACCCTCTATTTAGTCATGAATTTATTGAAAGGAAAAGGTTTTCTGGGGAAAGAAAGTAGTTAAGGTCAGAAGTTTAGAATCCCACCTACATATTTCAATATTGTCTTATTGCTATGGCCAGGAAACTCTGTTACATTTGGATGCCTGTGGGTTGGCGACACAGGAGACAGGTTAGACAACCAAAGATGTGAATAGTAAAAATATATAACAGGCATTACCAGTATAGTATGCAATTTACAGCTGTACAAACAATATAACAGATACTCCACAGTGTAATATGCAATTTACAACTGTTCCAGGGGTGTTTTCTTGCCAGTGGCGATTTCTACCCTATTTAAACCAACATTCATAGAACAATGATTTAAACCAGGGAAGATGTCACTGACTAAATCCTTCTAAGGCTTTTATAAAGTAAAATATAATTTCCATGAAAATGCCTTTCAGAAACAATTGCACATTGGAAGTGTGGCCGACTCGATCTGCTTCAGCTTATTGGGATCTGCCAAGGGGGGACCTCAAGTGGTAGAGACTTGCCATGGGCACTGCTTCACCCATAGACACCCTTACTCTGATGGCATTCTGAAGTGGTGAGAGCCCATAACAAAAGTTCTACCAAACTGTAACACTAACCAATGAACTGGATAGAATAATTTCCATAATAAATTGATGTTTTGCGGGTTTGCCACAGCTTGTAAACAAAAAGCAGCACCCTATCGTTATCTGTCAACATTATGGCCCAATATTTCATTTCTTAGTCTAGTAATGTGACCCAGAAAGGAAACAAGCAGTCATTTGTAGTCTCTCAGCAGGCCATAATTACACCATCACCAAATGTTTGTTAAACATCAGGATTAAGGTGTCTGTCACTCCTTGTCTGTTCGTTATTCAAGTCCCTTCTCTTATAGTTGTTCATTCAGGAAAGAGCAAAGTGAGTGCATTCTTTGTTTTGAGGAGACGGACAAAGATGAAAGGTCGGGCTTAGGGAACGGATCCCATAAACATAAAGAATTTATTAAACACATGAGAAAAGACAGGAGTAGAGTCTCTTATGACAGCTGCAGATTCACTCTTTAATCTCTGATGATAACTATGACAAGACTATTGTGTTATACATCTCTGTTTTTCTGAAAAGAAAGGCAAGTCTAATGATTCGGGTGCTATCCTCTAAAGTGGCTAGAAATGACATTGGTTGCAAACTGTTTTTAAGTTCTTTGCTCTGAGGCGAAGGGAATTTTGGCCTATATACTAGCTCAACATTAAATCGAGTCAATGTTCGATCATCGAATCAATCACCATGTCAAGTGGTGCGTCGGTTTACCTGCAATTGAATTATATTTCATGTAAAATAACTTACAAATGATGCAGGATATGCTAGAGTTACTACAGTGGACACAATAATGACATCCTTGTCAATTGTATGCTCTGAATCTTTTAAGGGTTTTATTGTACTTAAAAGTAACTGTGGTGCCATCTCTTGGGATAACACAGCTTAGGATGATGTCTCTAGCTTCTCGGATCTTAAATTATAGGCGTGTACGGTTACACTTCACAGACTGCCCTGTCTCTGTGGACAGGCATGTGTTATAAGCGTGTATCATAAGCCCCACCCCCTAAAATCGATCTTTTCTAAAGCTAGTTAAGCTAGGTACCACACAATACAATAATCGGCCCAACCGACGCCATTTCAGTGTTCCGGTTTTGGGTCGGGCCAAAATTATTGTATGGCGGCTTTTTGCGCCCGCGTCCGATCGCCGACCGTTCATTCATCTAAATTGAACGAACAACGATCGGACAAGCAGAAAATCCCAACCGATGTGCGGTCCTCGATGAACACACGATCGATCGCGTCTAACTGTCGGACGCAGCTACTTTTGCCGCGACCATCAGTCCTTCCTCCTGACTGACCAGTCCAAAGACTTGAATGGTCAGTCAAGAAAAAGGTTTGTATATGGTGTACCTAGTTTACAGACCTGTACCCATTCTCTGTCCTTCCTTTACCTTTGGACACCTTAGGGCTAGCTTTAGGCATGTGGCTAGCTTTAAAAATGATTGTCATTTTAAGATAGGAGTGTGTCCTTTTTAAAAGGCCATCTGTATGTAGACCAGAGGTACCCTTTAATCCAACAGCTCCTATATGGATGAGGACTGTCCATTTATTGCTGTTACTATGTTTTATGGAGATGACATGCAGGACGTGATTGGGTGAACAGGGGCTGCTGTGATTAGAGGATTTTTGCATGATATTGTGTTAGTAAAGTATAAGTTTCCACTATTATAGGAAACCGGAAACTGGTTCCTTTATGAAAAACAATGAGTATGTATGTAATTATGTTTTTCTACATATGGATAATAAGATTAAATTCTACGTAAGAAAATTAATACATAAATAATACGCAGATGTTAGGCATTGAAACATTATTGGGTTCCATTCTCAAAGTAGCTGTAGAATACATTAACAACTTGCTTGTTCAACAACTTTTTATCTAATAATTTACTCACTATTGGAATCTAAGGGTGGTTAATATGAAAGGTGAGCCGGACTGTGGCCTTGGGACAACAACAGTGGACATAGTAACTTTGTATACACAACACACACAAAAGCAGGAGGTATGCAGGGATGCTATCTTAACTAAATCTGATTGATATCTTATCACACTAAAAGGTGAGACTGGGTCAAACAGACTTTCACTCTTATGTTTAAAGAAGAACAAAAGCTTAGTTACTAACAGACCAGGACTTGGAAATAGCTCTGATTTATGTAGTAGCCTTAAGCTGGGTACCACACATGGGATGGTTCACCCGACCGACTGTTCGCCAATAACGCCCGTTGCCCAGCATAAGGAATGCCGGTGCGGCCAATAAATAACCCAGGCAATAGTTCGCTGCGGCCGAGTGTGTGGTCCATAGGAGGACCGCACAATCAATCTGTGCTTTCTAACTTGTGATCACCCATTCTTGATCTGATTCAACTAACAAATATTCAAATCGGTTGCAAATCCATGCAAATTTCTGTGTAATCAACTGATACAAATGAACTAATAGTCAATCGGCTGCAAATGTCATGTGTGTACACAGCCTCTAAGATGCCCACACATGTGGACTAATAGAATCTGATTGTGAATTTGCCAATCTGAAAAAAAACAGTAACAATCACGCTTGTAATATACTTTATAAGAACAATCGTTCATTGACGCCGACACGTTACAGAGTTATGTCTCCCATAATGTAAGTAAATAGGAATGATAGTGGTCCACTACAGAACCATACAGTGATATACTACAGAACCATACAGGGTTTCACTATAGAACATACAGTGATCCACTATAGAACCATACAGTGATCCGTCCCCAGATCACCAGTCCTAACCTAGTGTAGTAAGATATGTCCTTTGAGAGTGTATTGAGATGACTATGTGAAGAAAGTTTGTTTTAATCCACAGGCCATGACAGTTTGGCATCTATTCATGTCTGGAGGAGGGCACTGCTTTTAGTATTTTTTTCTTTCTCTAGTTGGAACTGAGCGACAGTTCTGGGGCAGCAGCACCCGGACCACTTTGGAGACTCAGTGATGTGAATTTCACGTGATAGTTGATGTTTATGTTGATGATGGGAAGGGCTTTGGGGTTAGAGACACCTGTGTATACTACAGTAATTAATGGTGTATTATAATAATACTATTATTATTCATGTACCTTAATATCTCTAATACTGCCCATCTTCTATTTAGTTTAAATTGAACTATTATGCAGGTTAACTCCTACAAATCAATGCTGTGAATTCTGGTGATTTTTTTTTTTTTTTTTTTTTTTTTTACAAATTTCAAATATACCAACTGTAAATCAAATACAGGATTGCACATCTTACCGCATGTATTGGCTTATTATCAAATATATTTCATGTGCAGTTTCAAATAACTTGAAATGACAATGTTTTGCTAACAACTTGAATTAGTTCAAAACCCATACCACTGAGTCCCATGCCTATGGCAATGATAGGCCATTAAATGCGTATTGACTTAATACAACTAGCAATTATATCAATAAAAAACATTACATTTTATTCCTGTCTATATTTTCAGACTGTGCTTGTCATCTTATACTTTTTTTCCTAGACTGATAGCTGCTTCAGGGTTGACTCTTTGTCTGTTTTTGTTTGTTGTAAACTGAGTTGCTTATGTTTATTTTGCCCTAAGTTGACATTTCCTTTCCAACAAGATTCCATACCAGATTCCACTAAGCAACTTTCTTACAATACACTTTGAAGGGACACATATACTAACAAAAACAAAGCGTCTTTTGCCTCATCTTGATCTAAAATTAATACATGTATAGTAGCACTTACTCTGCCTTCATTTCAGCACACATGTTAGGAGCAGTATCCCCCCCTCCCTCTTTACATCCACTTACACCACTCACCATCTACCAACTACTTCCACCAAACCAACTGTCAAGCCTGCACACAGCAACACACAGCATTCCAATGTTAAAACTCTCACCATTCCATCACAGTAAAACTACTCACAGAGATAGTTTTTGAGAGCAAGGAACTTGATTGACAGCTGAAATATAAGAGTTTTAGATTGGATATCTAAAGAATAGGGGGCAAATCACAAAAAAATGATACAGATATACCATTCTGCAAGGAAAGGTTACAGCTTGCAACAGAGGCCCTGAAGAGTTCCGTTTAGGGGTCCATCTCAGTGTGTCTCTTTGCTTGGTGGCCTCTTTGGAGTCTTGTTGACCTGCTTCTGTTCATTAGAGGCAATTAAATCAATCTTCTTCCAGCTCTGCTATAAAAAGAACCCTGTGAGTGTGTCCTGGGTGACAGATCCATGACAGGCTGGGAAGATTGATTATAGGAGGACCTGACATTAGCAGAAAGAAAAATACAGACAGTCTTATGGTTTCATAATATATGCTTTATTACCAAGCCAGGCTTTCTTGCTGCCCTGCAGCTGGCAGAAGTAAAAGTAATTCAGAAATAATAGAGCATACAAACAAATTAGCAGACTTCTCAAGTTAAAAAAAGGGTCTTTATAAGTAAAGCACTTTCACCCGATGAGTAACCCAGCACATAACTAGGCTTAGCTCTTCAAGACCTCCGGTGCATAGCTGCTACACAGCAAGTGACGGCATTCCACAGCCTCAGCACATCCTTACTGGCACACAAGCACGTTCACTGCATAGCTGTTATACCGCAGCTCTTCAAGAATGCAACACTTACCTTCCCGAGCTACTATATAAAATAAAGGTATTGAATATAACACTTACCTACTATTGCTTCTATATCCCATATACCTCAAAACGGTTAATCAATTTTAGATTTAATACTTTTTGGGGGGACATTTTTTATGCCCCAATATATTTTTAAACTTCTACCAGCATTTCACTTTTGGGCTGAAGTTTATAACCAGTCGTATGTTGGCTTAAAATAACAATTGGAAAAACTGCAGAGGGAATGTTCCTTAAATTTAGTTGGGCTCCAAATGTGCACTTGGCAATCTTAAACAGAAAATGTATCCCCTGACTTAGGCTAGGTATACATGAAATGGTTATGTCAGTCAGGACAAATATTAGCAGTACATTTTTGCCTGCCATCCAAATCGGCCAAAATTCAGACAAATTCGGTAAATTGTGCAGTCTCCTATAGACCGCATAAACGGTCGAGCCAAAATTTCGGCCACAGCAAGCAATATTTTGGATGGCTAACTGGACGATAGAGGTGAATGGTCATCAGGGATGAAATATCCCTTGTGTAACTAGCCTTATAGCTAAGTCATACTACCAACCTTTAGGTGTCCATCACAGTATTTGGTTGGGACTGGTCATGGCCCACCCCAGACCACTACCCTGTAAGGGCCACACTTTGCGCACCACCATGATATGGACATCCCACTCCCCTGCCCCCAACCCACCCCTGCCCCGTCCACTCCAGGATTAAAGGTGGTGGTTCAGAATGGCTGGAAAAGCCCTCATGATACCAAGATTGTTGGGGACATGGCCAAGATTACAGTGATGAAAGTTCAAGCACTTGTATACTTTTTGATGCACAAACTTATTTTATAGATTTATGTATTTATTTTTATTTTTGCCCCCTCTGTACAGCTTTTTGAATATAATATTGTACAGCACTGCGTCCTCAAGTGGCGCTATAAAATAATATTTACACACATTTCACTTTAAGCATAGATGTTTGGTCTAGCTACCAAATTGCTGTTTGTGGTTTATGTAGAACATGCTCCCCTTTACAGGTCTTTAGGTATAACCTAAAGACATCCATAAATACAGTTAATATTGTACAAACTAACCATAAACACATACAGTACATGATTCTACAAAACTAGCTTTTCTTCCATAATTCTTTGTGTGTACTGACAGTAATTGATTTATTAGTAGATGTAGATCAATAGATTAAAAAATGTCACATGGCATATATGGTAAAACATTTGTCCTGTGTAAGATATTCAATAAAGTTTTTATTAAGGATTAGGAAGCAGCCTGTCCCAATTTTCCAGATTCTGTGGTTTTTGCGTACATAGCAGGGACTTTCCAGAAGATGAGCATTGTGTTACAGTAATCTCATCTTTTAGCAGGTGTGTGAGAAAGATCATTATAGAACTATAGAGAGTCCACCATAGAAAGGTCACTTTCACTGCTTACTCATATATCTGCACCTTGTATTCTGGAATGGTACAGGAGTCCTCTCACTTACTAATAACACACTGAAAAGGCCTAACACAGGGGGACAAAAATCTGTAACTCAATAATAAAAATGTAACACTACTCTATAGAGCCCTAGTAACAAATTACGTTTGGGATATTTTGGGAACCTTGTATTTTGTATTTGCTTTAGGTTGCCTAGTCGAAAATGCTAGTTCTTTACCTGGTTTTCATATTTGATTTCCTCCATTAACTGTGATCCAAGTTCTATACTATAACTCCCATTATCCTAAGTAGCCAACTTTAAATACAAATTAAAGTTTTCTAATGAAAGTAAAGTAAAGTTTTCTAATGAAATCAATAATACTAAACTCAATCAATTAAAATATGTTATTCTTTTTTTATGTCACTTTTCTGAACTTTGGACAGGCACTGTAGGAGAACCTTAAGGAGCAGAGAGATGTAAGGTAAGGATTTTTTAACACTACACGGTGGGGCCGGTAATGGGTTAAATTTTATTTGGGGGGTGGACATGCCGTTTAAGGACTTTATTGTAAGTTTGTTAAAGGACATATTAACTTTCTCCATATGCCCTTACCAATGAAGTACCCAGGGTGAGGACCTAGGTTCTCACCACTGAGCTCACCTGATCTCCAGCATCCCCTTGATTGTGTCTGGAACCTGGCCCAAGCTGTAGCTGGGTGGCGAGACGAAGAAATCCAGCAATGTCCTTTTAAACAGATTAACCTTTAAGTCTCGTATACACATGAGATTTTAAGCCAGGAACGACCAACAACATCCAACAGCCGTCTGCTTCCGCCAACAATCTTATGTGTGTGGAGTTTCCATGTTGACGTTATTTATTGATTCAGCAGGACAGATTGCAATGATTCCAATGAATGCTGACACACACATTATATTGTCAACCAGAAGCAGTTAATCTTTTAACAGTCAGCCACTTCCGATGAGAGTATCTAACGTATGTACAAGGCTTTATAGTATAATTAATGTTTACAATTTTCGGGAAAAGGGGGTGGGGGCGCGGCCTTATGGCTTGAGGACAAAGCTTAACACCTCATTCAATGTATAAGAGACCAGTACTTTGTACAGACCTTGACCTAGATTTAAAGGCCAATCAAGTGAGGACAACTCTACTTAGAGGGATATGCTCAGTAAGATTGGCTTACATGTGACCTTGGAAAAGAAAATGTTCCTTTTCAAAGGTACAAATGCTAAACTTTGTATTTACTTAATACATTATAGACTTAGGAGTTTTAGTAAAACGTATGATTTTAAGCATTACACAGGCTAAACATAACCTTTATTTTGCAAATCTAGTTGGCAATGTAAATGTTTATTTAATATAGGCCATGGTGATTCATATATATTTAGTTACTGATTTTTTGTTCTATAAAATTAGAAATGAAACTGCTTTTAGGCTTAATGGAAATGTTGCCTGGTGCTTAAAATGGCACAAGTAACATACCAATGAAAATGTTCATATTGGCTGTGGAATGCTTCCAACTTGGTTAACCATCTACATATTACTTCTCACGCTCCCATAGTCCCTTAGCATTTCATAATTAGCAGTGCTGACATAGTAAGAACTTCCCGCCTGGTCCTCTAAAGAAAGAAAATGGAAAAAGCTTGTTCTGGAAGGTTCTGCTGAGATCATTTAAAGCCCTCAAAAGCAGTTAATGAAAGGAACATAAAACTGTCAGGTGGGGAGGTGATAAATGGTCCAGAGGAGTTGATATCCCTGCAAAGGAGCAAAGGTATTCAAACAGAGGAACAATTTGTTCAAAGTGTTGTCTCCCCTTCAAAGAAGTCTGTTTAAAAGCCTCCTCTAATGTGCCATCTTTACCACCACCTCCTGGAGCATCTGCCCTAAGGATACCCTCCAAACAGGACATTTATTAACACCCCATCTTAATCAGCAATGCTACGGTCACTCCATCAAACACCCAAAGGAAGTCCTAACAGTTCTTCTCACTTACGGTACATTGCAAAACACATAAGGAAATGTTTATTAAAGCTGGGGTATTCTTCAATAACTCTTGTTGCAAAATACCACAGTTATTGCTATTTATGGATCAGGGTTCCTATTTAAGGTTCACTATTTAAGTATCATTGTTTAGGCATCATTATTTAAGGATCTGTAATGTTATTTATGGAGAGGTATTCTTATTGGGGGAAGGGTATTATTATTTAGAATGAGATATACTTAGTTGAGGACCAGTATACTTATTTAAGCAGTGGTATTCTTATTTAAAGATCAGTACTTAAGTATCATTATCGATAAATGAGTAATGTCATTACCAACTAGTTTATTAAAACACACCTTTATACTTGCTTTATAAATGCAATCCCTAGGGCATAAAAGTGCTTTATTTAATAAGAGGTTGCCTGCAGATTAACAGCACAGGCAACTTTTTTTTTTTAAATACTCCAAAAAGAGTAAGGTCTTTCTTAATTAAAGGGTAGAGTGACAGTCAACTATTTGCTGTTGACATGTCTCCAAGGCTATGACAAGTCCAACAGGTATAGAGAGAGTGACCTCACCTGCACAGCAACACTGCTTCAGCAAAACTGAAATATATATAGCCATCTTCCCAACCCTTTTTCATATTAACCTCACTAATACCCTTACCCCATCCATTATGTCCCACCCCCATTATCATGTGTGAACCACTAATGGTGTCAGGTGATAAATACAACAGCTATCAATATCTGACCAAGGCCAGAGTAACCCATACCACAGAGAGCTACACTTACCCTATATTACCATCTATTTCAATTCACGTGGTAATTTAGTGTTCTCAGTGGTGTCATCTATAACAGCAACTAACTGTGGCCAGCTGGGTGAAATTGTTCACCATTGTATAAAAGTAGCCACACATGGGACAATTTAATCAATCATTCCATTTGATTGCTTCAATGGAAAGAATCCAAATCAATTCCTTTTTGCATTTCTTAATCAAACTCTGATTTCCCTACAAGAATGTGTTTTTTTTTTAAAACCTGTTGTAGAGTTGTGGAATTACTGAATAATCAGATACAGAACCATAGAGTGATCTCCTATAAGAACCTTACAGTGATCTGCTATAGAACCATACAGTGATCTGCTATAGAACCTTACAGTGATCTGCTATAGAACCTTACAGTGATCTTCTATAGAACCATGAGTGATCCGCTATAGAACCATACAGTTATGCTCTATAGAACCATAACTGATCCACTATAGAACCACACAGTGATCTGCTACAAAACCATACAATGATCCGATACAGAACCACACAGTGGTCTGCTACAGAAACACACAGTGAACTGCTAGTGAAATATACAGTGGTCCGCTATAGAACCATACAGTGATCCACTACAGAACCATACAGTGATCCGCTATAGAATTGTACTGTGATTCACTACAAACATACAGGACCCACTACAGAACCATACAATGATCCATAGAGAACCATGAGAACCATACAATGATCCACTAGAGAACCATACAATGATCCACTACAGAACCATACAGTGATGCACTACAGAACCATACAGTGATATACTACAGAACCATACAGTGATCCATATAGAACATAGTGATCCGCTACAGAATCATACAATGATCCACTACAGAAGCATATAGTGATCCACTACAGAACCATACAGTGATCTGCTACGGAACCATACAGTAATATACTACAGAACCATACAGTGATCCACTATAGAACCATACAGTGATCCGCTACAGAACCATACAGTGATCCCCTACAGAACCATACAGTGATCCACTACAGAACCATACAGTGATATACTACAGAACCATACAGTGATCCGCTATAGAACCATACAGTGATCTGCTACAGAACCATACAGTGATCCGCTACAGAACGATACAGTGATCCGCTATAGAACATACAGTGATATACTACAGAACGATACAGTGATATCCTATAGAACCATACAGTGATATACTACAGAACCATACAGTGATCCACTATAGAACAAACAGTGAAATACTACAGAACCATACAAGGTTCCACTATAGAACATACAGTGATCCACTATAGAACCATACAGTGATCCGCTACAGAACCATACAAATTTCCACTATAGAACATACAGTGATCCACTATAGAACCAAACAGTGATCCGCTACAGAACCATACAGTGATCCGATACAGAACCATACAGCAATCCACTATAGAACCATACAGTGATATACTACAGAACCATACAGGGTCCCACTATAGAACATACAGTGATCCACTATAGAACCATACAGTGATATTACTACAGAACCATACAGGGTCCCACTATAGAACATACAGTGATCCGCTACAGAACCATAGAGTGATATACTACAGAACCATACAAGGTTCCACTATAGAACATACAGTGATATACTATAGAACCATACAGGGATCCACTATAGAACATACAGTGATCCACTACAGAACCATACATTGAATATAGAGAACCATACAGGGTTCACTATAGAACATACAGTGATCCACTATGAACGATACAGTGATCCGCTACAGAACCATATAGTGATCCGATACAGAACGATACAGTGATCCACTATAGAACCATACAGTGATATACTACAGAACCATACAGGGTCCCACTTAAGAACATACAGTGATCCGCTACAGAACCATAGAGTGATATACTACAGAACCATACAGGGTTCACTATAGAAACATACAGTGATCCACTACAGAACCATACAGTGATATACTACAGACCATACAGGGTCCCACTATAGAACATACAGTGATCCGCTACAGAACCATAGAGTGATATACTACAGAACCATAGGGTTCCACTATAGAACATACAGTGATCCACTACAGAACCATACATGATATACTACAGAACCATACAGGGTCCCACTATAGAACATACAGTGATCCGCTAAGAACCATAGAGTGATATACTACAGAACCATACAGGGTCCCACTATAGAACATACAGTGAACCGCTACAGAACCATAGAGTGATACTACAGAACCATACAGGGTTCCACTATAGAACATACAGTGATCCACTACAGAACCATACAGTTGATATACTACAGAACCATACAGGGTTCACTTAGAACATACAGTGATCCACTATAGAACCATACAGTGATCCGCTACAGAACCATATAGTGATCCGATACAGAACCATACAGTGATCCACTATAGAACCATACAGTGATATACTACAGAACCATACAGGGTCCCACTATAGAACATACAGTGATCCTCTACAGAACCATAGAGTGATATACTACAGAACCATACAGGGTTCCACTATAGAACATACAGTGATCCGCTACAGAACCATAGAGTGATATACTACAGAACCATACAGGGTCCCACTATAGAACATACAGTGATCCTCTACAGAACCATAGAGTGATATACTACAGAACCATACAGGGTTCCACTATAGAACATACAGTGATCCAATACAGAACCATACAGTGATATACTACAGACACAACAGGGTCCACTATAGAACATACAGTGATCCGCTACAGAAACCATAGAGTGATATACTACAGAACCATACAGTGGTTCCACTATAGACATACCAGTGATCCACTACAGAACCATACAGTGATATACTACAGAACCATACAGGGTCCCATATAGAACATACAGTGATCCTCTACAGACCACGAGTGATATACTACAGAACCATACAGGGTTCCACTATAGAACATACAGTGATCCACTACAGAACCATACAGTGATATACTACAGAACCATACAGTGTGCTACCCGCTATAGAACATACAGTGATCCGCTACAGAACCATAGAGTGATATACTACAGAACCATACAGGGTCCCACTATAGAACATACAGTGATCCGCTACAGAAACCATAGAGTGATATACTACAGAACCATACAGGGTTCCACTATAGAACATACAGTGATCCATACACGAACCATACGGATTATACTACAGAACCATACCGGGTTCCACTATAGAACATACAGTGATCCACTACAGAACCATACAGTGATATACTACAGAACCATACAGGGTTCCACTATAGAACATATAGTGAACCGCTACAGAACCGTTCAGTGATCGACTACAAAACCATACAGTAATCTGCATATGTACTTCTGTGGTTGAATATTTTTAGATGGACAGTCAATCATTATTTTAAACTAGTTGATAAAAATGTAAATTGAAGGAGCATAAGTCCACCTGTGTATAGCTATCATTTAACTACAGTATAAGGGGAGAGCTACTACACTGAGCCCCACTATCTGTTTTCTCAGTTGGCATTGGTCTATAGAGCCAGCAATTATTATTATGTCAAAAAAAAGACAGAAAATGAATAAAATGCCTCCAAAAGGTTTGCCACAGCTACACTGACAATATCACGTATACTTATCCTTTAAAATGTTTTGGAAGCCAATTAGCCTTTATAGTAATACTGTAACACACCATTTTTCTTTAGTGACTCTTGGTACAAAGATATTGAAAAGGATTTGATTTTACACCGTAGAAGTTCTTTTAAAGGGCCGCCGGTTAACAGAAATGTTCTTCCTGTGGGAACAAAGTGCTATCCACCCTGGGCCAAGCCTGGGATGTAAGGTCAGCTTCCTACCGCAACAAAGCACTGTAGGGAACTTTAATAGTTTGTTGAAGCTTTTAGTGAACAATCAAGGTATTCTGTTGAAGGCATTTTTTGAGACTGCAGAGGTCCTTTAAAAGAAGGTTTTATAAGGATGTTCTTGGAAGGAAAGGAGAAATCTTCCGCCAGATTCCTGAGAACATGGGTTAGCAGCTGTCTCTCTATTTCTAAGTGTGTCCAGATCAGAGTCCTAAATCAGCATGCCTGCAGTGTTTACGCAGGAATCGACGTGCTGTATACAATTAATGTATACATGTCATAGCACTGAGCCAGCTCTCACTGAGAATTTACAACCTGTATATTATTAGCACAGCCCCTGTTTCAGCAGCTTCTGGCTGAAATTCCTGTGAATTATGTCCTGTGCTAACGAATGTGCCGGGTTTAACACTCACTTCTTCTCTGCCTTGGCATGTAACATTAAATTGGAATAGTTTATAATTGGGTTTTACAAAACCGCCACTAGATCGATGTACAGACTCAGACCCACTTGGAATTGTGAATTTATGCTTAATAATATATTGGTTTGCAGCAGAGGCAGAGCTAGAATGCACACGATGCACATTGAACAGTTTTTTAAGCCTGGCTATTAATGAATAATTTCTGTTTTATCTATCCACACTTTTCTGTATGTATGTATGTATATATACATGTACAGTATGTATCATGTGTATTTAGTTAGCTAATCGATCATTGCTAACCACCAAGCCACCATAGTGCAATAGCTAATCAATCGGTTCACCGAGC